>JARYZH020003119.1:0-12184 GCA_030021035.2 Notholithocarpus densiflorus
TGCACAGCAAAACATACAAGAATTCTGAATTTTTCTTGTAACACAGTAAACAGTTTTGGCCCAAGGTCTCTTGTTCTATCAGAAAAGAATTTACCAAATGAAATGACTGAACTGATTCTTGATTTTCTTACTTGCATCAATAATTTTTCTTCATATTCTTTATGCCCCAAATTTTGTTTCCCTAACAAATGTGGAATATATCCCATTATTGCTATTATGAAATTTCCTCAGTGTTCTCTACAAGTTTATTGGTTGCTCTTTGGGTCTCAACGGAAGATCCCTGAAGAGATCTATCTCAAATAATTTCAAAAATCAATCAGTCATGCTCATATGTGCGAAACAATGGAAATCCTTTAAATGGGCCTCAAATTTATGCCTAGTAGGAAGGACAATGCAATCATTTATTGTTTCCAAACGTAACTCCACTATAAATTTCTTAAAATAGTAACAGATTTTTTTTTTTTTTTTTTAAATATGAGGGATTTAGACTTTATGATGTCATTGATATTTAAATCAATACTATTAAATTATTAATCTACAGTACTATTTAAGAGCATTCTTATAAAAGGTGCTAAAAATTCTAAATAAAAATTCTAAATGCTATTTTTTAGCATTTTTAGCACCTCAAATGATAAAAACACACTTCCATCAAACATGCTAGATCTTAAAAAATTTAGCACCAAGCTACAGTGAGCTGTTATCTATAGTGAGCTGTTATCAATAACAGCTCACTATAGCTGGATTGTAAAAAAAAATTATATTCTCACTAACTCTCACTTCTCTCTTCTCTTTCCTCTCTCACTTCTCACTTCTCTCTTCTCTCTTCTCTCTCCCGATGGTTGTGGTCCAACGATGGTCGTGGGTTGTGGTTTGATGATCCGATGGTTGTGGTCCGACAGGGTGATTTGATTTTGATTTTATGGGTCTGGGTTCATGGGTCTGGGTTCGTGGGTCTAGGTTTGTGGATCGTCGACTTGATCGGTGTGGATCATCGACTTGATCGATGTCGGTCTCATTGGTGTGGGTCTCTAATCGTTGTGGTGGTCGTTGGAATTGTAGTGGCTGGTGGCCGGTAGTGGGTAGGATTGCTAGGTTGAGACCCACGAGAGAGAGAGAGAGAGAGAGAGAGAGAGAGAGAGAGAGAGAAAGAGAGAGAGACCAAGAGGGAGAGAGGGAGAGAGGATGAAAAAATAAAAACAAAAAAGGAATAAAAAATAATAAAGAAATAATATTTAAAAGAAGTTGTAAAAAGAAAAGAAGTTTTGATGTTGAGTGTATTATAAAGTGAGATGTTAAATGTTATAAAGTGGCTTTTTGAGATGCTAAATGCTAAAATTTTTAGAATTCTTGATGTGAATGCTCTAAGGAGCTTCCCCTATTTGGACCGGATTACTATATTTTTCAATCACAAAAAAAAAAACCTAGGGGTATGATGAAAAATTATTTCATCACACTCCTAGGTTTTTTTTTTTTTTTTTTTGTAATTGGAAAATGTAGTAATCCCAAATTATATTGGATGCTCTAAATTAACCTTTACCCAAAAAAAAGAAAAGCCTCTGAGCACACGCGTGAGTTTGTGGGTCTTAAAGTGTAGGAGTTTTAATTTACATATTTATCCTTATTAGTTGAAAACTTGTAAGTGGGTACGATGAGGGTATTTTAGGCATCGAAATTGAGGAATCCAAATAAGAGAAGTCTCTTAAATAGTAGTATAGATAATGAGTTTTAGGTCAATTTCTGAGTGGGTTTGTTGTTGGATTTCATAGTTTCTTGTTAGGTTTCCATTTGAACGCCAAGAAAATGGTGAAAATCAGGATGCTAAATCATATTTTTCATCTAAGTTTTGTGTGTATTTGTTTCCAAAAAAATTCAAAGGGAAAATGAAAAGTGAGGGTAAGAGAAAAACATGAAAAAAAAGCAAAATGGATAAAAACCTCAAAAAAAAAAAAAATGTTAAGTACAGTATATTTTTTTAAGTCACATCAACCAATACTCATATATTTCTTCATAAGCATTCACCAAGTCGTTAAAAAAGAAGTCCCTCAATTAAATTGAACCCAATCACTTTTTTATTTTTTATTTTTTTATTTATAAAATGAAAAATGAAGGTTTGGACCACGACGACTCAAACCTTAATTAATTTGTTAGTGGTTCATGTATAGCCCAGAATTCAGATAGCTACAAATTCTATCCTTGTAACAATAACAATTATAAAAAAAAAAAGAAATTGTGTTAATAAAGATTAGGACTAAAATTCCGTACTAGTACTAAATAAACTAATTAAATTAAAATTTAACATAACATATAACACAAATAAACCAAATTCCGTTCTAGATTAGAATTTAGGAGAGTTAGTACTTTTCTTAAATCTGTACTAATATATCAATAATAATGTATTCAATCCCAAAATAAAATCTGAATACATATATTCCCATTCCAATCGCACCAGTTCAGTCTAGCGTCCAGGCCCTCAATCTCATCCGCGGTATGTATCTCTTTGACTCTCTCTCTTTGTTGGTGACCGTGCGTATATATACATATATGACTCTGCTGCGTGTATTCAATTTGAGTTTCTTTCAGATTTCAGAGTTTGATTTTGACTTTTCTTTAGGGTGAGTTTGGTTCGGCTTTTTGAAGTTGGGCTTTTTGAAAAAGTTGAGTTTTTAAAAAGTGCATAATGAAAAAGTGATTTTTCAAAAAGCTGAGTGTTTGGTAAAAGCGGTTAAAAAATGTTTTTTGAAAAAGCTGAGTATTTGACTAGCATTTATAAAAGTTGCAGTTTGAGGGATAAATTATCAAAAAGGATAATGTATATATAAGAGAATTTATTTCATATTTAAATCAACTACTTCATATACTTACTAAATAATAATAATAATAATAATAATATATTATTGGTATTATTTTAATAATGTTTGGGCAATTTTTCTTTTTTAGTGTCATAATTATTTGTTATTACCATTAATGACTTATTTTTCAATATTAATTAAATCTAAATAATTTTCATCATCATGCAGCACAAAATGAAAATGTAAAAAGATGATAAAATATACACCAATAATCCAAGTTTAAATTATACTACATATAAATGTAAAAAAGATAATAAAATACATACCAATAACCAAACTTTAAATTGCACTACATGATATTAAAAAAAAAAAAAAAGACAAATACTAATTATTATCCTCCAAATAGAATTAACAATGGAATCACGGAGAACCACCATTGCTCATTTTCGCCTTTTACCATATTTTCTATTTAAATAATATTTTTTATTATTATTTTATTAATATCTATCTTTTTAATATCTAATTCATCTTATCCTCATCTCAAGTCTCAACCGTGTTGGTCATTCATCAAAAAAAAAAAAAAAAGTCTCAACCGTGTTTCTCCCTCTCTCTAAATTCTTCTCTGCCTCTAGAACTCCCTCAACTCTCTTCCTCTTTCATGTCTCAAACCAAAAGGTTTGGTACTCTCTGAACTCTCTTCTTCTCTCATATATCAAACCCAAAACTCACACATGGCAGAAAATCCAGTGGCGGAAGCAAGCAGATCCGGGCAGCAGCAAGGCAGATCGACGGCGGCAACAACGATGGCAGATCTGACGGCAGCAATGGTGGCAGATACGGTGCGTTTGGCTTGATTTTAAGTTGGATTTTCGGATGGTTTGGTTTGATTTCCTGTTGATTTTAGGTCAATTTTGTGGTGGATTATCAACTGTTGAAAATGGGTTGCAGTGGTGGTGTCGGGTTGGTGGTAGGGTGGTGCCCCTCCTCTTCTTTTATTCTTCTTTTGCTGGATTGTTGTGTCCGTTGGGATGCTGTGTTTGTTCTGTGTTTTTTTTGCTTGGGTTGGAGAATGGTGAAGGAGCTTGCGCAAAGCAGAGAGATGACCCAAAGTGGAATGCACCGTGCGATCTCTGAAGACATGAGCTGAAGGGCAATTTGGTATTTGCACACTCACTCCCAACGGATACCCCAAAATACCCAAGGACTTTTGCAAAATGGACCGGATGAGGTCCATAATCAAATGCGCGTTCTCTGAACGTTTTTAAAACGCAACTTTTGACCCAAACGCAACTTTTTGTAATTACCAAACGCAATTTTTGGGCCAACTTTTTGTAAAACGCAACTTTTTGGGTCCAAAAGTTGAACCAAACGGGTACTTAGTAAAGACAAACATTGTGTTGCATGTGTATATTACTAGAAGCTTATAAAATAGGATTGTTAACTTAACAATCTCCAAATTTTTATTATTTTATTTTATATTTAAATTTAATAATTGTGTTTTCTTTTTAATTGTTTGTTTTATTGGTAGAATTGGCTTAAGCAATTAAGGTTTCTTTTTTTTTTTTTTTTCCTTAAGAACTAGATTATAAAATTAAATATTTAAGTTTTCAGAGTGTGATTAATTTATGGGGAAACCATCCACAATTGAAAATCAATTATATATCCCCTTGTTGATAGATTGATTAGACTTATACTTAATGTTGCGACCATTCTTTAAATCTATATGCACGTAGAAAAACAAATTGCTAAAATGTGGCCGAGAAAAAAAAGAAAGGACCATGAGTGACTCTCTCCCTCGCTCTCTCTCACGGGAAGAACAAGAGGAATTGGCTCGGAGTAAAAAGAAGGTGAAAGATGTGAGTCATGTGGGATTTCAAGGTGGGCAAGAAGTAGGTACTGATCTACCAAGCAGTGGTCAAGGGGCTTGGAGTGGCTCAGCCTCTTTTAAGGATAAGCTGGTTGGTGAAATATCAGGTGCTTTTTCCCAGGCCTTCTGTTTTGGTGATAGTACGGATGAAGAAGTCGTCTCGGATGAGGAGGTAGAGACTATCCGTGAAGGGCTAGCTGCTATTAGATTCCCTCAAGAGCTCAAATGGCAGATAAGAACTCCATGGTCGAAAGCACTCATTGTTAAGGTCTATGGAAGGACGGTTGGTTTCAACTTCCTTCACAATAGGTTGTTAGCGATGTGGAAATCTGCAGGGCGGCTGGACTGCATGGGTTTGGGAAATGGGTTCTTTCTTACCTGTCTTTCCTTGAGAGAGGACTATGAGAATATATTGAAAAGAGGTCCATGGTTTATAGGAGAGCATTTCCTTTCCATTAGACCTTGGGAGCCGGATTTTAGGCCAGAAACGGCGAGTGTTACCTCTGTAGCAGTTTGGGTAAGGCTCAACAGGCTTTCTATAGAGTACTATAACTTTGAAGCTCTCTGTCATATCGGGAAGACCATTGGTAATGTTCTAAGGGTTGATACGCACACTGCCACAGAAGATAGAGGGTGGTTTGCGAGAATGTGCGTCCAAATAGATGTGGAGAAACCATTAATTACGGCAGTGCTAATCGGAAAATTTGAGCAACAGGTCTGTTATGAAGGCATTCAGAAGCTATGCTTCTCTTGTGGACGGATTGGTCATAGGAAGGAGGCTTGTCCATACACCATATTACCTAGCTCAGCTTCTAGGGAGGAGGGAACAGTGGTCGCTGGCGCCGTGGGTGGTCACTCATGCAAAGAGCATGTTTCTGTGCAAGCAGGAGACGTGGAGGGGCCTAATAGTGACGTGCATGAGAGTGTGCTTGACAAGGAGTAGGAAGGTACGTACGGGCTGTGGATTATGGTTGAGCGTAAGAGAATAGGGACAAAATAGCAGAGGAGTGGAGGGACCCACTCGGTGGTGGATAACGATCTTCAGAGATAGGTTAATGGAATGAAATATGCAGAGAATAGAACATGGATGGCTTCAGGGAATGTGAAATCCCCAGATGGGCCTATGAGAGAGGCTAAGAGAAAACATACTCCCCCAAGAGTGTTAACTGAAGCCCAGGTAGTGGGTGCTATCACAACATTAGGAAAGGCCTTTGGTAAAAGGCCCACTCCCAAAGCCAAAGCCCAAAAACTACTAGTGGACCAAATGCTGCTAACATTGGGCTGGGTTTAAGTGGTTCAGTTAAGCCAAAAACTCCAAGTGGCTCGGGTAAAGGGAAAAAGGGGGCTGGACGACCTAAGGTCTTTAAAGGTTCTTCTTCTAACACTTCTCAAACGCCGTTTTCACATGTTCAAGAGGCTTCTCAGGTTCCGTCAAGGCCGTGTGCTCAGTTAAATGGGGATGGGAAGCCAACCAAGGGAAGTGATGAAGGCTCAAGGCTGAGGACTGCTGTTGAGAACCAACTCTCAAGCTTGCCTTGGCCAGAGATGGGTTTTAAATTTGGAGGATGTAACAGCGAAAGTGCCGGAGGAGGTATTAGCAACGAACCAAGCAAGCCAAATGTGAGTGAAAGGGTGGTTTAAGGAGAAATGTCGGGAAGCAGGAATGATGGTGGGTATTTTAACAAAGGAGAGTGTGTAGGAGGGCGACCTTTTCTAAAGGGATGTGCCGTCGCCAGAGAAGAATCGGAGAATGGGTTGGGAGTCGCTGGCCCAGGTGTTGCCGATTCCAACGTTGTGCAAAGTGAACACGTGGGAGAGCTTATCGAAACGAAGAATGAAGGGTTGGGATCCGATGTTTACTTTGCTCATGGGGAACAAGCTTATGCTTAACTTGCTCATGCTGTCACTGGAAATGAAAGTGGGTGCGCTTCAACACAATTTGACTCTGTGTCTAGGAGAGGGGTAGATGAAGGAGATGTTGAAGCGGATCGTATGGAGTTTGAGGGAGGAAGTGATGGTGCTGCCACCTTGTGTTAAGTGTCTCTCCCCACAACACATGATCATCATGAATATAATAATATGGAACTGCAGGGGTGCTTTGAAGCCCTCCTTCCAAACCCATGTTCGAGAGCTGGTGCGCAATCACAATCCGGCTATTCTAGTCCTGATGGAGACAAAAGTTGGAGGTGAGAGAGCAAGGGAAATTTCAGGTAGGCTGCCTTTTAATAATGCTATCCACACGGACACTATAGGGTATGCAGGCGGTCTATGGATGCTATGGAACTCTAACAGAGTTTAAGTCACCTCATTAGCCAGCACAGAGCAAGAGATTCACACCATCATCAAGGTAATGAATTCTAACTCTTGTTGGTTATTTACGGCTATATATGCTAGTCCTAGGTGTGCCGAAAGACACATATTGTGGGATAATTTAAATAAAGTAGCAGAATTGCATAATATGCCTTGGGTTTTGGCGGGTGATTTTAATGAATCCTTGTTAGACGATGATAAATTTGGGGGTAGGGCTGTTAGTATTAATAGATCCCTTCATTTCAAAGATTGTATAGATAATTGTAACATGATGGATATTGGCTTCTCTGGGCCTCGTTTTACTTGGACTAACAAAAGGGAAGTGCAAGCCCTTATTCAAGAGAGGATAGACAGGTTCTTTGTCAATCCGAGTTGGTGTCTCTTATTTCCTGAAGCTAAAGTAGTCCACCTCACAAGATGTCACTCCGATCATTGCCCGGTTCTTCTTGATTTAACTCCTGCAGCCCGGGGAGTAAGGAAGAGGCATTTTAAGTTTCAAACTTGTTGGTTAACGGACCTCACCTTTCCAAAGGTTGTCTCACAGGCTTGGGGGCAAACTCATAGCCTTGCGAAAGCCGTAGAAAAGTTCACCAAAGATGCTGGCCTTTGGAACAAGGCACAGTTTGGAAACATTTTTGCTAAAAAGAAAAATATTAAGACTAGATTGAATGGAATTCAACGAGCAGTGTCCGTTAAGCCGTCTTCTTTTCACCTCGAGCAAGACTTACTAAAGGAGCTTGATTTGATTTTGAGGCAAGAGGAAGAGCTGTGGGCGATGAAGTCTCGGGTCAATTGGATGATTCAAGGGGAGCGAAATACAGGTTTTTATCATGTCTCAACGCTGATCTGTAGGAAGCGAAATCAGATTTTGGCCATCAAAGATGCAATGGGGGAGTGGATTTATGAGGAGGCGGAAGTTAAGGCATTTATCAGAAAATGGATTCAATGATATTTACACCACTTCTTTATCTAGTGTCTCTCGGTCAGAGCCCTACTCCACCCAATGGCAAGCTAGTCTCACGGAGGAGGAAAAGGTTAGTATTAGTGGGGGGGTATCGAATGAAGAGGTTAAAATAGCTCTGTGATCCTTGAAGGCCTTTAAAGCCTCGAGGCCGGATGGGCTTCATGCGGGTTTTTATCAGAGATTTTGGTTGATAGTGGGAAGGTCGGTGACGGATGAGGTTAAGAAAATTTTTACAGAAAGAAGAATGCCAGATTACTTGAATCGAACTCTTATTGCTCTCATTCCTAAGAGCCAGGGCCCAGAAACTCTGGGAAACTATAGACCCATAAGCTTCTACAACTCAATGTACAAGTTAGTGACAAAAATCATTGTGAATAGACTAAGACTTTATTTAGAGAAGCTGATTTCCCCTCTGCAAACAGTTTTTGTGCCGAGGAGGAAGGGTATTGATAATGCAATTATAGCTCAGGAAGTCATTCACACCATTGGTAGAAAGAGAGGGAGTGTGGGGTACATGACTTTGAAAATTTACTTGGAGAAGGCGTATGACAAGCTTGAATGGAATTTTATAAGAGTAATGTTAATTAGAGCAAATATTCCAGAGGATCTCATTGACATCATAATGAGTTATGTTTCTTCTGTGTCAACATCCATTATGGTGAATGGAGAAGCTTTAGACCCAATTTATCCTTCGAGAGGGATTAGGCAAGGGGACCCCTTATCCCCGTACCTTTTTATCCTTTGTATGGATTTTCTTGGTCAACTAATTGAAGAGAAGTGTAGTATGAAGGAGTGGTAGCCAGTTAGAGTCTCGCAAGGTGGTCCGGCTTTCTCCCATTTACTCTTTGCCGATGATTTAGTGTTGTTTGCTAAAGTAGACTATGCTAATGGTGCGGTCATTAGAGAAGTTCTTGATGTTTTCTGTGGTGTGTCGGGGCAAACCATTAGTGAAGCTAAATCAAGAGTGTTCTTTTCGCCTAATGTGGATGATGCTACCAAGGAGACCCTTTGTGATGTTTTAGGTTTTGTCTCTACCCCGAATCTAGGCAAATATCTGGGTATTCCTATTAAGCATCCCAGATCATCTTCCTAAGACTACAACTTTGTCCTGGATAGAGTTAACCAAAAGTTAGCTGGCTGGAAGGCCAATCTGCTCTTCATGGCTGGTCGAAATGTCCTCATTCAAGCCTCTTTAGTAACAATCCCAGCCTATGTCATGCAGTGTGCCCACCCTCCGGGGAAGATACTTGATGAGTTGGATAGGGTGAACAGGAATTTTCTGTGGGGTACTTCGGAGGTAGCTAGGAAGATTCACTGGGTTGGGTGGCATAAAGTGACCAAACCAAAGGATAGAGGCGGTCTTGGCCTGCAAACAGCCAGGGGGAGGAACATTGCCCTCCTTGCCAAATTGAATTGGAGAGTGCATAATGAAAAAGACGCTTTATGGGCAAAAGTGCTTAATGCGAAGTATTGTACTAGGAGAAGGCAGAATTCGAGTAATGCTGATGGTCTTCCTAGCTCAAGGATTTGGGCAGCCATTAAAAAGGGAAGGAAGGTCTTTATGAAGGGTAGTAGATGGACGATTGGTAAGGATAGCAAGATTAGCTTTTGGTATGGAAATTGGACAAAAAAAGGTCCCATTCGACAATTGATCCAAGGACCATTAACTCAAGAAGCATCGACGCTAGAAATCAAGGATGTGATTCGAGATTCGGGGTGGAACTGAAGCAAGCTGTCTTTTGATTTTCCTTTGGACTGCAAGTTAATGCTCCAAGCTATCCCAATCTCCTTTCTAGGAAGAGGTTGTGACAGATTAGCATGGGTGGAAAATCCTAAGGGCATTTTTGATTTGAAAAGCGCGTATGGGATAGCAATGAGAGACGATTCAAGTATGCCCTTCAATGCAAATTGGATTTGGAAGTTAAAGACGCTCCTCGTATACAGTTTTTTCTATGGAAATGTGCCCATAACAGTATTGGAGTGAAGGATTGCCTTGTAGGGCGAGGGGTGGGTAGCGATAATCAATGTGCTATATGCCAAGGGGGTGCTGAATCCATACCCCACGCCTTAAGGGACTGCCCTCGGGTTCAGAGTACTTGGGGATAGCTAGGAGTGCAGGACAGTAACCATGGCTTTTGGCAGTCAGAGTTAACGGACTGGATGAGTTTAAATGGGAAGTTGAGTAGGAGTATCATTGATGGGCATCCTCCCTGGAAGTTGCTTTTTTCTTTTGCTGTTTGGCATATATGGAAGAGCAAGAACAACTACATTTTCAATGGGAAATCGGCAAATCCAAGGCTGGCTATTGAGATAACTAACCAAGCAATGGAATTCATATATTGCTATTCATCTTCTAAAGCTTCTAATGCCAGAACAAGTAAGCTAGTTCGATGGGAGAAACCACTAAGCGGCTGGACTAAATTGAACACGGATGGGGCTGCTTTGGGCAACCCGGGTGTAGCAGGCTGTGGTGGTATTGTGTGGGATGAAAGTGGCAATTGGGTGGCTGGTTTTGCAAGGAGGATCGGGATAGCTAGCAGCTTTGAGGCGGAGTTATGGGGTCTGCGGGATGGGCTTACTTTGTGCTGCAATTTAAATATCTCTTCTCTAATAGTTGAGTTAGATGCTAAAGTGGTTGTTGATATTCTTCACAATGTTAACTATGAGAATAATGTCCTTTCTCCCATTTTAGATGACTGTCGACAACTCATGTCCAGGTTTGATCAGGTCCAAGTTAAGCACGTCTATCGCCAAGCTAACGGCTATGCAGATGGCCTTGCTAAGATGGGTGCTGAGTAGGAAAGTAGCTTTTTATGTTTTCCTTGTCCGCCTGAGGACATTAGAAGTAGGATAGAATTTGATGGTTCTGGTTTGTACTCGGTCAGACTTGGTGCTGATCTGAACGCTGTTGGCTAGTTTTTGTTTTTAATATACTCTTTGTTTGACCCAAAAAAAAAAAAAAAAATTGCTAAAATATTTATTTTTGAATAAATTATTAATCAATATCTATATCTATATCTATATAATAACTAATAGCCAAAACGTTTGACTTTTTGTTGACCGCGCCTTATTGCGCCAGTAGAAACGTTTGACTTTTTGTTGACTACTCCTTATTGCGCCACGTAGCTATATAAATTTGTGACATGTTTACATTTTAAAACACCGAAAAATTGTGTATTATTAATCAATATCTATATCTATATAATAACTAATAGTAGAAATATTTGACTTTTTGTTGACCACTCCTTATTGCGCCACGTAGCTATATAAATTTGTGACATGTTTACATTTTAAAACACCGAAAAATTGTGTTTTTTTTAATTTGGTGGATTAAACAAACCGTTTCAATATACCGTTACCATATCTTTTAACTCTCTCTTTGTGTATTTACATTCACTTCTTATTTCTCCCGGTTTCTTTTCTGCCAGAGGAGTACAGAAATAAGAAAACAACATTATTAGCGCTATATCCCTTGATGAAAAGGTTAGAAAATAATTCGGTCAACCGTGATTGAGAAATTGCTCTAAGTATTGACCATGGTGTTATACTATTCTTTTTTTTTTTTTGAGAAGATGGTGTTCTACTATACGGTTACATACTTTTTGCCTTACTTTGCGTGTCAAAGTTACACAACATATTGTTATTTGTGCACTGTTTGACTTTGTAAAATGAGTTTAAATTTGCATTTTTTTGGCTTAATGGCTTTGATTATTTATTTAAGCATATTTGGTTATTGGAGTTATTGTTTTGTATTTCCTCATCTCCATTCGAATTTTAACATTTGGGTTTGAATCGGGTAGTTGCAATGGAGATTTGGTTTAAAGCAGTATTACAGGTTGTTTTAATATTTTCTTATGGCCATAATATAGAGCGAGATTGAATTATAATTTATGAAATGGCCATGACTTCGACACTATAATCAAGAAGTAGATACCTCTTTATACTGATACTTTAATTGTTGGCCATTGTAAAAAATTGAATCCTGCGCATTTGCTTTATGTTAATATTTTCCTCTAATAATGGTATTGTGTATTGTTATTGGTTGAAACGTTGTCTTCAATATTAAAATATACCCTATTAACTATTCTGTGTTGTTGGCAGTTTTATTACTTGTGTTCTAATCTATATAAGATTGTATTACCATGCTTGGAATTGCCAGACTTTGGTGGTAAAATCAAAGTATAACGGCAGTTAAAATCAAACATGTGGCATTTAATGTGTGTTTGGCATATTTGCACTTCACAATTTATTCTT
>JARYZH020003120.1:0-12175 GCA_030021035.2 Notholithocarpus densiflorus
AAGATCAAGTTGATAAGGTTTCTCTTATATGTATATATGTGGTTCTTGCAGGAGACTGGACTTGTAGGTGTTTGGCAATGGGCACCCTTAAATGATTTCTTTGTTCATGTATTTGCTAGTGTGGGTGGGGGACGTAGATATTTGTATGATGCCATATATGGGGAAATTTAATTTTTTTAGTTTTATAACAGAGTACCTTTGCATGATATATGTTGGCGATGACTTGTTTACATTTGAGTTGCTAATTAATCTGCTTTGAATTTACAGATGACTTTCCATTGTGCTTAATGCTCGGGCTGAAATGAATTCCTCTTAAATTTGAAAGTTAGGGTTTATGTGTGTTGAATTGAGTGGAGCATGGAGTTTTTCTTTGTGATGTTGTTGAGGTAGGGATATTTGCTTGTGCTTTGTTGTTTCTATTTATTATTCTTCTCGTTGTTGTTCTGTGCTTATAGTACATTTTATTCATTTCCAGGTGTGGGATGCAACCTCTGCAGACCCGAAGTTGTTGGTGTTTTTGCAATCATACAGTAACACTGTGCCTGTCTCATGGCATTGGTGTCAGTAAGCATCACTAGAATTGAAGACTAATGGGTTAAAAATTAAAATGTGCATGCATGACTTGTGTAAATAGTGAACCTGTGGGATTTAGACAAGATCAAGTTGATAAGGTTTCTCTTATATGTATATATGTGGTTCTTGCAGGGGAGCTGCTGTGACAATCATGGAGACTGGACTTGTAGGTGTTTGGCAATGGGCACCCTTAAAAGATTTCTTTGTTCGTGTATTTGCTAGTGTGGGTGGGGGGGCATAGATATTTGTATGATGCCATATATGGGGAAATTTAATTTTTTTTTTTAGTTTTATAACAGAGTACCTTTGCATGATATATGTTGGGGATGATTTGTTTACATTTGAGTTGCTAATTAATCTGCTTTGAATTTACAGATGCCTTTCCATTGTGCTTAATGCTTGGGCTGAAATGAAATCCTCTTAAATTTGAAATTTTTTTACTCTTGCAGAATTATCATTATATTTTGCTAGTGCAATTACTTGTGTCTCATTGTTGGGTATTCTTTTTTGCAGGGCAAGCGTGGTATTGAGAAACAGCCATTTCAGCTTCCTGAGTCTGTGGTTTCTACTTGGGGTTTGTATGCAGAAACCGTGAGAAGAAGCTCATTTTCTGATAGGTTCTTTTGGGTTTATTTATTTGGTTTCTTTTGCTTTTGGTTTTACTTGTGTGGTGGGGGTTACTCCTCAAAGTCCAGACTTAAAGTAGTTCTCTCTTCTCATGCATATAGCCTCAAAGGTTGTGGCACTGTTCCACTGAACTCTTTCTGATTCTTGACGCAAAAAGATTGGAACTCTAGCTAGTGTAAGATTTGGGTAACCTTTCTTTACAAGTCTCCCTCTCTCTCTCTCTCTCTTGGCCTTGCTTCTTTATTTATTTTTTATTGGTTTTTGCTGATACCAACTAAAAAAAAAAAATAATAATAATAAGAAAAAGAAAAAGAAAAAAAATGAAAAGATTCAAACTTGGCATGAGTTAAGCCTAATTACGCATTATTGCATGTAATTGGTTACTAGTACTCTGTACATACAGCTTTGTGGATTTGATATATGGCTCTTGGGTTTTGTTGGTGTTTACATGGAGAGTGGCTTTTGGGGCTTTGTCTTTGTGTTTCCATCTTGATATTAGGCATGTTTCTTCATTGTGGGGTTTTAGAGTCTTACCATTATTGACAACATAAACATGATCTTCAGTTTCAATATTTTACTAGATTTTCTGTGATATATTTTGATATTTTCTGTGATACATACCATGCTTCAAGGAGAGGATAAAGTAATACTCTCTCATAATTTTGGAACAAGATAGTTTACATGCAAGCAGCACTATGCATTTGGTGATGGGCTGGCATGGAGAGCCTCCTCTTAATGTCTCATGTTGTGCATTTGGTTGGAGAGAAACAAGGGGGCTTTTAAAGGTTTAGAGAAGTCCATAGAACAAATGACATCAAGTTGAATTTTCTTGATGTTTCGTTCAGATGGGTTTTGATTCCCTTCTGATTTTGATTCTTTGATACCTTTCTCAGACTTTTTAGATGTTTCCAATTTTGTTCAATGTACTCTCTATTTTTTTTTCTATTTTTTGGGGTGATCTCACTTGTATTCTACCTGTTGTGCTTGGCATAACTGCCCCCACCCTTTCCTGAGAAGTAACATATTGACATTTGATCTCTAGTATGTTGATTAATGGTTTTTCCTTTTGGGTTTTTTGTTCTTTATTTTGGGTTGGTGAAGCATGTTTTATAACCTCCAGTTGTATTTCTTGCTGTTTCCTAGTTATCTTTGATCTTTCCCTTTCGTTTAAGTTGTCTCTTTACACCTAGAACTGAAAAGGGCCTTCGTTGATCTGGAGTCTCTATAAATTTTGATTGACAAGAAACAATATTCTAAAAGAAATCCTAAGTAATATCTTAGCTACCATAATATAACCTTAATTTGACTAAAAAAAAGCATTTAAAACACTTAAAATGAATTAAAGAAATAACAGCCCTAAACTTATATTTTCAAAAATTAAAAATATATATTAAAAAAATTAAACAAAGTTTATACTTCATATCCCCCCCCCCCCCCCCTTTTTTTTCTCCCTAGCTATAGTAGGGTTGATTTGGAGGTCAATTCTGTTAGTTAACTTTGATCCCAATAGGCATGCTTAAAAGAAAATATGGTCTATGGAAAGACATGATTATTGCAT
This sequence comes from Notholithocarpus densiflorus, assembly GCA_030021035.2. Lineage (NCBI taxonomy): Eukaryota > Viridiplantae > Streptophyta > Magnoliopsida > Fagales > Fagaceae > Notholithocarpus > Notholithocarpus densiflorus. Next base: position 2,759 of record JARYZH020003120.1, read on the forward strand.
AGACCTACAAACAAAATTGGTTTGTAGTTGAAATTTTTGTAAGAACATCTCATTTTCATCAATCTAGCATTTAAAAATTAAAGGGATTTATCTTGAGCTTAGTTCCAACAATCAAGTTTTTTGACTGTATTGGTAGGTGTCCATGCTAGATATCACAATATGGTATGGGCCAATATAATTTGATATTGCTAAAAGTATAACAACCATTACATGTGGTCATTGCTTATATCTAAGAAAACTCTTTCATGCTTATCATTTGGGCAAGAATGAGTCAGTAATCATTTATGTTTTAGGTCTGAATGACTCCATGTAATGGTAGACTATTGCAGGCTAACATCTACGTATTGGACAATACTAAAAGCCATGCTTGGGTTTGGGTAGTCTAAGTGCGATTTATATTTTTTCAAGCTATCAACTGTGAAGTCTTGTTTAATTTAATCCAGTGCTTGGATTGTGTTTTATGTAGTGTCCAGTCATATCATGTATTAGCAAAGATGTACTAATAACGTGTCATTGAAAAATATTTTTGTATATCATGGAAGACTACTAGTCTTTTAAATATTGTTTGATATGTCATCACAAAACAAGCATTAGTCTCTGTTGCCCATCGTCCCCTCAACAAAAGCACATAGTAGGTTTTGAATTCATAACCATGCTTGAGGTGAGGTGATGCCATTTGAGAGAGTGTCAGTCCTTATCTCTTGAAGTGGTAAAAGTATAATAGGCCCTGTAGTTTTTTATATCAGTTAGAAAATGCCATAACAGTATGGCAAAGGTACCTGCTATTTTGGAGAGATTGCTGATAAGTGTTAAAACACTTTTTCTATCCTTTGTACTCTGCAGAGCCAGTCTTTTTGGAATTAGGATTTGCTGCCAAAGTAGGTGCTTGTAAATTGGAATCTTATAATATAGGATTTCTTTTTTCAATTCGTTACTGATTTCTCTGCCTGTTTCTAATTAATGTTTTAAATTTAGGGTTTCACCATGTTTGTTTTTCTCTCCTAGAATCATCAGAATTTTTTGATGATATATATTTTTTTGTTGCTTTAATTCTTTCTAATACTTTGTAGTTTCTTTTGCAATTCTTATGCTTTTGTGTTGTTGTCTTGTATAATTTTTGGCCATTCTATATTGGCAACCTTAATATCGATTTCATAGGCTAATCTGAGAATGACAATTTATTAGTGTGGGGTAGTAATATAACAGAATATGGTTGTAGAGGGAAATCAATAAAGGTTTTGCTTTCTCTTCTCCTGGCATGAGTTGGGCTCTTTGAGACTTGCATGGATTTAACTTTTGTTTTGGATTTGCGTCATTATTTGTTTACTTGGATTGCTGCTAATTAATTTTCTTGTTTCCAAATACCAGGCAGCCGGGAAGAATTTGGCTTTCTATGCAAACTCAATTTTGATTTTGCTTCTAACTTAACTACTTGTTTCCAATTTACGCTTTGACAATTGTTGTTTGGGATTGTTTATTTCTGTTATTTTATTAATGTATTTATTGTTAAATGATTTTTTTAAGCATGATCTATTTAATTCTAGGGGTGACGTGTTTGCATCCTTTTGTCGGTTTGTTTGATTTGTCATTCTCATATGTATATTTTTTCTAAGTTGTGATGGTTTCTTTTTCTATTATTTATTTAAAAATATACTTGTCAGTTGAACTTTTCTTGATCTGTGTAGCTGGGTGTCTGTGTATTTTCAGTTTGCTAAATGTAGTAGATTCAAAGCTGGCGCTGCTGAGGGTTTGCACTTTCCTCCTGTACATTTGCCTTCTTGTCTTGTTTCTACTGATGTTTATTTGTTTCAGTCAAGCTTGGTCATCCTATTTTTTCAGCTCCATATCCAGTTTGAATTTTAATATTGGAAAGCCACTGAATCTGTCTTCTGAAAGCAAGTTTTTTTTTTTTTTTTTTTTTGTTCTGGGTGCTTGGCAAGTTAACCGGTGGAGTCTGATTGGGCAGTAACCTTTCTTTGCCTCTCGTTATCTCTCTCCTACAATCTTGTGGATAATATTTTTCCTGTTTTAATTCCTTCTAATCTTTGGGTTTGTGACTGCTTTTTCCAGGTTTCATTTTCCAAGAGTGTCTGTCTCACGGAGTGAGGTTTTGAGACCTTTATTGTAATTCTTGAACCTTTATTTTTGTTGGGTTTTTATTTAATAGTGTGAGACGTGAATATGGTTATAGATTTTGGTCCTCGGCTGCTCTCTTAAAGCTTGTATTGCAGTGAAGTTGGCTTTTCTAGATTGATTCGGTTCTCTTCAATAAGGTTGGTAATTATGGCTCTTAAATTTTTTGATTGTCACTTATCAAAAAAGAATTATGGGTCTAAAGATTTTAAATTTACTATGTAAATACAAACTGGTGCTTGGAATGTGTGTATTTTGTGGCTCTATTTGTTCGGTTTTAACTAATTCCTGCACTACCTAGCTTGTTTGTCTTGATTTGTTTTTCCACTGCCATCAACGATGTTTAAAGCAGACAACTTGTTTCTTACATGGCTACTAAATGAAAAAATTGAGGATCTCATTTTCTGAAAATTTGTGAAAAGTACAAGTAGATGCTAGTGAAGTATTGGATTTACTTTTAGAGAATTCTACTTTTAGATGCTAGTAAATTTGTGAAAACAAGTTGTATGCTTTAAACATCGTTGTTCTAAATGCTAGTGAAGTATTGGATTTACTTGTAGAGAATTGTTTTTTTTTTTGTTCATTGTTTTGAAACTTTTGCAATTCTGGATGCATTTTAAAAATCTCAATCATGACATGTTGGCAGCAGATGAATATTCTTTTGGATGCTTGGTAGGGCAAGTGGCAGAGTTTAATTTGGTGATAAGCTCTCTCTCTCTCTCTCTCTCTCTCCTTTTGCTAATAGTCAAATTACGATGGTAACCGAGATCAATAATATGAAATCAAAAATTAGAATGCTCAATTTTTAACCTTAAACACAAGATTCACAACCCATTTGATATGTTTATTTGCTTTGAGCCATCATGGTTTTGATTTCTGTCAAATAGCAAGCATTATGGAGATTATGAAATGACTTAAATAAGTTCCTTGTGTATGCTACTTATAAAATAGGTAAAGACTTATTTTTAGGGATTTTGCAAGAGAGAAGGAAGTTCTACATCTTTCTTCAATATGAGTTCGTTTCCTTTTGTTTTTAATTTTTTCCCTTTATACATACGTACGTATATAAATTTTTAATGCATGGAAAGCTTCTTAATTCTAATAGCTCTATCGCTTGTTCTTTTTTTATTTTATTGGATAGTGGCCTGATGAAAGAGTGAGCTCCAATTCATCTTTGATTACACAACGATTTGTTTTGGTCTTGATTGGCCATTGTTTCGGAGAACTTTCATACCATGCCTTATGATCAGCATTTTATATTTGGTTAGCATCCAGTTTTTTAATTGAATTTTTATTTTTATTTTTTTATATCAGTTATGATGAATGTCTTGTGCATGGGTTTAGATTTTGTTGTTTCACATTTTGTAAGCAAAAAGTGTCATGAATAAGGGAAATTTTACTGAAATTTACAAATTTTGAAATTGCAATTAATTTGATCTAATCTTTCTCAAACATAAATAAATTATTCATATAAGGTCTGTTTGTGTATATGGAAGTTATTTTGGACTTTGGTTGCCTCATTGACGGTGTATATAAATTCTCTTGTTTTTACTTTTGATTTTTCGAAATGCAAATATGCAAAATTTCATACTTTCTCCTCTAGATCCCACACCTTGCACTCCAAGGTATGGATTCTACTTCTTTTCCATCATTGAATTTAATTTTATAGGTTTGTTGAATCTAAGTTTATATGTTTTTTGCTTGTGTTATTTCAGCTTCACTATGTGATTGTGTTTATTAATTTTTATCTTCATTGTGTTTTTTCGATGTATGTTTGTTTGCTTTTTGTTTCAATTTTTTATTTTTATTTTTATTTTTTATTTTGAGCTTTGTGTGGTGGTCATGCTTGGAATGTTGGAATGGTGATATAGGGTGTTTTATTTGTTACCTATAGAACCTTGATTTACTGGATTTTAATCTTTTGGACCTATAATCTTATCTTATAACAAAATCTGAATTGCATTATACGGCATCATCATTTCAAAAATTTAATTATTATGACAGTGTCTTAGAAAAACTTGCTTGCTTACTGTTGAAAGATATTATCATTGTTAGAAGTTTCTAGTGGGTAGATATTGTCTTTAGCAAATAGGTTCTAAGAAACTATCATTGTAAATTGATATTTTATATGTTAAAAATAGCTGCTCTAAGTTTGTCTATAATCAAAATTCTTATATGAATGAGATTAGTATTGTGCTCTGATTAGGGATTTTCATTGCTCTCTTTTGGCGTTCTTGTTTAATTCATTTTCGTCATGGGTTTTGGATTTCATCTCATCTTTCTTCTTTGTACAAAAGAAGATTTTGTCATTCTTTCACATTAATTCTAGATTCATGATTCTTTGACTTTGCGCGGATGATTAATGATTTATTTTAAGCTTATTTTAGTTGTTAATATAAACTTCTATGTGTGTGTGTGTGTGTGTGTGTGTGTGTATATATATATATGGCTTTCTATGCAATAATAAGGTGATTATTTTGTTAAGTTTAATTTCTTTCCTTCACTCTCATGTTTCATTGGATATGTGTGTGACCAAATTTTCTGATGCCTCATTTATGGATATTAATTTTGATCAATATCAGCAGTTTAGATGTTTTCATACCTCATTTTATTGTCATTTCCCTTGCTAACAGAATATTTACTTGCTAATCCCAACTCCTGTCCGAGATCTTTAGAATTCTGGCTCTGAAAATTGTTAATGTTAAATGAAGTTTGATAGATTAACTGAAAATAGTTTGTACAAACCGAAGTGCCAAGTTATACAAATTATCACGGATAAAATTTTATCAATCTGGACAAATCCTAACCATGGCAGAATAGGATTCATCAGATCTCATATCTCTCTCCCCTTTATGCATATTATGATTCCAATGCTTTTTTGTTCTGCTTCTAAAATTGCCATTTATATACATTGCAGATGGAGAAAGCATTCTTGAAACAGCCCAAGGTTTTCCTCAGGTAAGATCTCACAAGCAATATCCAAGCTCTTTTCTTTGCTTTGAAAACGTGTGATGGCGAAGAGTGAGATTTAAGATTTGGATTTGTTTTCTTTGAAATTCTGAAATTTTCTTATGTAATCAGTTGGAGTTTGTGTAATTAATTGGAAAGCTGTTTAGTTCCCAAAAAATGGGTAAGATGAAAAGTATTAAAGATCTGAATTTTGAAGTTCTTTGATTTCAAAGTGTGATTTTTGTAGAGTTGAGGTTTGCTTAGGTTTCCACTTGATCATGAATGCGCTTTTCTACTTATTTCCCTACAAAATTTGGTCATCTTGGTTGCTTCTTTTTAGCCTTACTTGTGCTATCATTTGGTTGATGGTTTTGGTATGTTGCCCTATTTATAGGCTCCAAAAGTTAATTTTTGCTATGTTGATAAAAACAAAGTTGTGAAATTTAGTAAGTTTGTTGTTAATTGTTTGTGTTGAGATGTAATTTTTCTTCAGTCTGTAGGATTTTTTGTTTGTTATGGTTTTGTGTTGAGTTGTAATTTTTTTGTTGTTTGCTTCTATTACGTGTTTTTATGGTTTTGCTCTCAGGAAGTCTTGTTGGGCAAGTGTCTGGCCTGTGTTTATGTTAAACATATTGGTAAGATCTTGATTATTTACATTTAAAATGTTTTGTTTGGTAAGTGATTGACCTGTGTTTGTATTGAACATGTTGGTGAGATTCTGCTTATTTACATTTAAGTCACATTATTTTAGGTATATTTGGCCCTTGGAGGAAGTCATAGTGGCATCTAATGGTGAAGAGAAAGTATAGACTCCTAGAGTTTAACACATTGATTGCTCAAGTTGAATTCTGCTTTGCCTTAAGAATTTGGGGTTGCAAATCAATTTTTTCATCTATGTTGTTTTCCAAAATTGTAATTTATTCATCATATTTGAGGAAACAGTAAAATCAAAGGATAGGGAAAAAAATGCAGTTTCTTCTCCTGCAAAAATCTGAGTTTGATCTAATTTTGTTCCTAAAATTTTTACTGTTTTAAAATCAAATTTTGGCTTGGAATTATACTCTGCTATATAACTTGCAATTGATTACATTACTGATATTTTTAGTCCAACTTGCAATTGAGTATGATTCTTAAGCTTGACAATTAATTAATAATAATTTAAGTGTAACTGCCTCCATCTAATGCATTCAGTGGTCTACAATTTTTAGTTGGATTGTCATCACTTTTATCTCACAGAACGTTAAAAAGTCTGTGTGGTTTCTGTTGTCATGATCCAAGGGGGGATGGTATTTATCATCATCCCAAACTATTGTCTACAATAGCCAGGACTCCAGTGCATTGAATATGAAATGAGTCCAACCGAAGCCAAATTGAAGCACTTCAATTATTTGTTGATCCTCGCTTGTCACTTCTAGGGTAGGAAGAAAAGGTGAGTTTCTCCTTTTTGTATTGTAAGATGTATTCAAATCAAATTTAATAAGTTGATTGTTATACTTATACCATTGCTATGTTTTTTTCCCTAATAAGTAAAAGAATGAAGAAACATAATGGAATGAATTGATGTATTTGTCTATTAGCATATGTATTCTTTTATAGAGGAAACTTTCATTTACGATATATTTCGTTCTTCTACCATTTTTGCAATTGTTCATATGCAAATTGTTTGATTTTCTTTTAGTCAAACATGATTTCAGTTTTTGAGTATGTTGAGTCTTATTATGAATAGAAGGTCAGCCAATTTGTTTTGAAGTGAGTAGTTTTTAAGCAAAGTAAATATATATTATTTTTTTTAAATTACCCCCATTCATTGCATGCGTTAGCAAGTAGTATAATGTGAAAGCGAATTGTTTTACTTTTTGTTGAACACTCCTTATTGTGCCATGTGGCTTGATAAATTTGTACCACGTTTCTATCTACCATCTCTACTAACTATATGAAAATCGTAAGGAGGCTTTGAAACAGTGTTTTGGTTTATTCAAGTGGTGGGACAAAACGATGCCATATCATACCGTATGAAGCAACCAGCCAACAAGCAAGAGAGAGGCAGAGGCCAGAGAGCAGAGACCGGGTGAGACAAATTTCCCAATTTTCTTTCTCTAGTTAAAAAGGGAGTTAGCGATGATGGTTTTCTTGAAGGTTGAGAGAAGGAAATTGAAAGGCAGTGGGCTGGTTTGTGGCTTCGGTGTTGTCTCTCTACTCAGATGGCAAGTATTTTCTCACTCTAATTTTCTATATGGCTTGATCTCTCTCTCTCTCTCTCTCTCTCTCTAAAAATACTGATACGGAACCTTTTACAAGTTTGATGTAAGCTTTGACTCAAGGCTCGGAATTTTTCCAAAACCTAATTGTTTAAAATTTCAGTGGGTTTTTCATTCTTGTTTCAGAAATCCTTCTTGGTTCCGTCGAATGTTGCAGGTGATAAATTATGAGCATACCTTTGGTGATGTTGAATGTTATTGATTTTTATTAACTAGACTTTTAAATTTTGTATAATTTTGAATGCCTTTCTTGGCTTTTTATTCTAATTGGTGTGGAATATCCTTTCAAATCTATACGGACTTGAATTAATTTTCAAGTTCCTGATGTTTTAAAATATTTTTCATTTATTTTCTATGTTTCTCCTCTGAAATTTGTGGCATGAAGTTTATTCATTAATATGCTCGTTCTAAAATCTGATCCTCTCTCTCTCTCTCTCTCTCTCTTTCTTCCTGAATGCTCTAATTTATCCTTAAATAGAAAGTGGCTCTCCAACTGAAGAAAAAAAAAAATCTTGGAAATTCAAGAAAAGGGTTTGAAGATTTTCTTGGGAAAGTGACTGCCAGATTTGAACAACAAGAAGATTTTTCCCGGCGAGGGGGGTTTTCCATGCCACCGCTGGCACGGAAGCCGAGGCTGATGATTTTTGTTGCTAATTGTAAAATTTTTATTATTCTATATACTTGAGCATATTTTGGCACTCACTAGTTATGACATAATTATCCAACATATGGTTTCTTTTGCTCTATATATCGTTTTGCATGCTCTTGATCTATTGTGTTTGCAACTTGATGCATTTTTGCCCTTGACTGCTAATTGTTCTGTTTGTTTCCTTCCAATTATTAGGTACTGGGATACGAGGCTGTCAAATCCTGTGCATACTCAACAACTCCCTGACCGCTGTTATTCTTTTACCGTGTGGCATCCCCTGATGGTTGTTGGCACTGCAGATTTCAATCTGATAGTTTTCAACTTGCAGAACCCTCAAGTAACATTCTCATCTAATGAAATGAACCAATAATGATTTTCTTGCATCTTTCTTTGACAATCAGATGCTTCATTATTACAAAACAACATTTTGTAAGTCTGGCAGTAATGTTTCGCACTTAAAGTTTGATAACCTTTTTTTGTCTACTTTTGATAGGTAGATGTAGGCTTCTAGAATGTGATCATGTAACAATCTCACAGGAGAGTTGCCAGGCACTCTCACTAATCTAACCAAATTAAAAGTATTGTATGTTGGTGTGTTCTAACAGTAATTTAAGTATTTTCATTGAAAGGTAATCTTTGGGGTTTGTATTTTGTTCAATTTTCTGTCCATTTTGGGCCATGTGCAGTAGAATTAGTAGTAACAACTTCACTGGAAGGATGCCTGACTTTTTTCAAACTTGGAAACAACTAAAGAAATTGTTTGGGCTTTTCTTCTACATTGTTTTCCAAATCTCTTTTTTAAGTAAAGGATTCAGGTCTGATCTCAATCCTTTTGAGCTGTGTTGTTAACAGAGAGATCCAAGCTAGTGGTCTTTAGGGGCCCATTCCTCCTAGCATTTCTGCCTTGAGTTATTTAACTGAGCTGTGAGTTCTGCCTTCTAAGTTAACAGTTCTTGAGTTTCTTAACCTCTAAGATACATTCATGTGATTTTAAATTTATAGTATTTATTTTTGAAGAGCCTGACAGTAATTGATGATGCAACTCTATTCAAAAGAATTAGTGATTTGTTTGGAGAAGGTTCAAAATTTCTGTCCTTGCGTGGCGTGACAAACATGAGCAAATTGTAAGTCATTATTTTGTTGTAAGATGGTATAAATTAGAATAATACATTGCTCAAATCAGTTTTCTTTACATGAATTTTGTATAAATTTAAGGTTGTTGAGGAGCTGTAATACCAATTTATAGGCGGAAAGAGCTCAAGAAAACTCCTGAAATCATCTTCAATCGGGCTACCAAGTATGACTAGAATTGAAGACTAATGGGTTAAAAATTAAAATGTGCATGCATGACTTGTGTAAATAGTGAACCTGTGGGATTTAGACAAGATCAAGTTGATAAGGTTTCTCTTATATGTATATATGTGGTTC
>JARYZH020003121.1:0-12173 GCA_030021035.2 Notholithocarpus densiflorus
CATTCAACAATGCGAACATATAAAGACTTAAGTCTCAATTTACAATTTAGTCACAACATAATCTAAATAATTATAGCAAGTAAATTCGTTAAGAAGCTGCTAAATTCAAAATGACTCAACTTCAACTCCATTATCCTTACAATTCAAGTCATTCCGGCCATTCTTGATTTAGAATTCGTAACTTCCATCTTCTTGCAAATTCATGTCATAAACATCATCAGACTGTGAATCTCTCAACCCCAACGAACCATTACCCTGAACATTCCGTCTAGTGGGGCCCATTCCTCTCTGTTTTCTATCAAAACCACTATCATAAATATCATCAGACTGTGAATCTCTCAACCCCAACGAGCCATTACCCCGAACATTCCGTCTAGTGGGGCCCATTCCTCTCTGTTTTCTATCAAAACCACTATCATAAACATCATCAGACTGTGAATCTCTCAACCCCAACGAGCCATTACCCCGAACATTCCGTCTAATGGGGCCCTTTCCTCTCTGTTTTCTATCAAAACCAGCTTCCCCTGACTCCAACCCACCGGAACCAATGGGGCCTTTTCCTCTCTGTTCTCTATCAAAACCAGCTTCCCTTGACTCCAACCCACCGGAACCATTCGAACCCACATCCTGAAACCTACTCCTATTCACATTCTTCCTCAATTTCCCATTACTTCTCTTCCCATTTCGCCTATTCACACCCGATAATTCCAAACTATCTTTCTGATACGAACTCTCCGAATCTAATAAATTCTGACCCTTCTCCTCCTTTAATTCATCCAACCCACCATTTCTTTGATAGGGTTTGATACTATGAACAACCCCTTTAGGGAAAAATCTAGCTGAGGGTAACTCATCCACAGTCTGAAACAACTGAGGCCCATCTCTCTGAGTCCACAAATCGAACCCACCAGGCCTTTGGAACCTATCAGCCAAGACTTTCACTTGTTCATCAGCGCCAATGGAGAGCAAGTTAGGGGCTCTCTCGACAACCTCCCAAGGCCTCTCGAGCTCTGACACAGCAGCCTTGAGCTCTGCTCGCTTTCGCATCTCGTAAATATTGCGCTCGCGAGCGAGGCGAGCCTTGAGAAGCTGGCTGGCTTTCTTTGCCTGCATTCGCTTCCATTGCCACTTTGATACGCCACCTGGGTAGGTTCTGGGACCCCCTCCCATACGAATAATCGTCATTTTGGGTGTGATGGGTTGGGAGTAGAGTGAAGAGTTATGGTGGAGGAACAACTTGGTTGGAGTTGGACCTGTCAAAGAATTTGAGAATGAGAGTGTTTGGATTTGAAGGATTGACATTTTTCTTAAACCAAACCAAAAAAGAAGAAGAAAAAATTGATTCTATTCTATTCTATGACTATTCTGGTTTAGGATTCGGGAGTAAAAGCAAAGAAGAGAAGAGAAAGATAGTGGAGTTGAGTTTGTGGTTTGTGTGAACAACGTTATCTGCTGAAGACTAATGCTGTCCTGGGTCATTTCTAGCTAATGGGTTGGGCCTACTTGTAACAAACGCATTTGGGCTTGTGTACTAGCGTAACGTGTTGAGTTCCATTTCCCCCTCCCGGGAGAATGTGCAAAATAGACAAGTAAAAGGGATGTATATGGTTAGTTAGGCAACGTTTGAAACAATAATAGAAAGTAGCATCTCGAGTTTTAGAAACTCGAGATCCATATTACTGAAAATACCACATAAATCTCGAGTCTTTAAGACTCGAGTTCCATGCAAAAAAAATTTCCTCTATAGTGGCGTTTTTAAACCTTACAGTGACGTTTTAAAGCCCTATAGCGGCGTTTTTCTGCAAAAAAATTTTTATAAGTGATCACCCCATACCAGGTTTAAGGAGCCCTATAGTGGCATTTTTAAGCCCTATAGTGACGTTTTAAAGCCCTATAGTGGCGTTTTTCTGCAATTTATGGAACTCGAGTCTTTAAAACTCGATTTTCATGTGGATTTTTTTCCAAATCAACCCATTCTCTTACAAATCGAGACTTAAAAACTCGATTTTTATCTTGGAACTCGAGTTTTAGACCCTCGAAATGCTAGTTTTCAATATTGTTTTGATCCGTGACAATTAACTAAATTTTTTTATATTTGTTGTTATTTGGAAAGGGAGTTCCCCCCTCCCCTCTGCTCTGTTGTTCCATCACTATTTAATAGATATAAGGGTCGTCTCGTCTATTAAAAAATGCCAATGCTACTCATATAATGCAAAGTGTCATCATCTGATTATTAACGAAATGGATCAATATTAAAACGAAATCAAACATTCAAAATGAAAATTTTAGATTTTTTTTTTTTTGAGAATGGAAAATTTTGAAATTTTAATGGGCAAAAGTGTACTTTACTCGAAGAAAAACAAAACGTGCATACATTAGCCCAAAGAGCAGCATCGTCGAAGAGGCGCAGGTGATCGGTGGGTTGGGAGAATAGCGATTGTGCAAGCGGTGGGTTGTCGTCCATTAGCTCTGCAAAACTGAGAAACATGGAGTGAGAGAGTGAGTTTTAGAGAGAGAGAGAGAGGAAAATGATAAGAATAGAGATGATTGATTGATTGATGATATTACTCACTCGATGTGGAGAGGGTAATGAAGGTTGGGGTCAGGAGAGAGAGCGACGGAGCGGAGCTGGTCGGAGTGGCGACGAATGAGAAACGCAGCTTCGGCTTTGAGTTGAGAGGGAGAGGGAGAATCGTCCATTTCGTGAAAGGAGGACATTGCCATTTGCTGTGCACACAAAAGAGGAAAGGTAGAAGACGGGTTTGGGCGGGAAGATATATTAATATTAATCACCAACCTAGACAAAACACTGCTATAGCCTATACTATGGGTCAAGTTTTTTTTTTTTTAAATAAGATAAAATTTCAGGTTATAGGTTTAATTTTGGGATAAGTCGATAATTATCTTTATTGTCAAAATTAAGATATTAATTAATTTTTTGTTTTATATATGAAACTTTTATTTTCTTTTTTGAGAATTTGGCTTTTGCCTTTTGCTACATTAAATTAGTCAATTGATAAATGGATTTAATTAGTGGTCTCAATATTTTATTTTTTTATGAATTTTTTTATTAAATATTATTTTTGTACTTGGAGTTTATACGAATTTCATTTTTCATCCATAGACTTAAAAAAAAAAAAAAAAAAAAAAAAAAAAAAAAAAAAAAACCAAGCTAAATTTTTGACCGACTAAATTTCAAACTTGAATTCATGGTCAATCAAAGTGTAACTCTCTCAATCTCGTCCACCTATAAATCTCTTACCTCAAGATGTCTCCCCAACTCAATATTCTTGACTTGCCATGAGAGAGAGAGAGAGAGAGAGAGAGAGAGAGAGAGAGAGAGAGAGAGGATAGCTGAATGGGGGAGAGAGAAACAAATAAAAAATGATTTTTCAAAGTTTTGTTGTGGAACAAAAATTTCAACAAATGTATGGATGTTTGTTCAAAAATTATTTTGGTGTACCATCTGTGGAGCATGTTACAAAAGTGTTTTAACTGAGTTTCTTTTTTAGGAAAATTAAGTTTAGCTACATTTTAGCTTATCAAATTTTGGGTAAAAAAAGAGAGTTGATTTTATGTGCCTCTACTAATGCCTAAGGAATCATCACCAAATTATCGTCTCTTTTATAGTTTTTGGTTGTGTTTACCCTAACACCATAACAAGATATGTTTGGTACCATGTTTTAAATTTTAATAATACCCAAACATATCAGTATGTGTTTTTATTTTTCAGTTTGCAGGTTGCCATTAATAAGAATTACATCAACATGGATGAGTACCATGTCACCACTAAGCTCCAAGCAAGTATTTTATACACCTACATACACTTAATTGATCTTTTAAATATACGCATGCATTATTACTCTACTAGATACAACCATGCACAAAATTACATACTCTTTTATATATATAGGAGTACATACCTTATTATTTTGCTAGGTCATTTGCCAAATTAAAACATCTAGGTACACAGGGACGGAGCCAAGACCTGGAGTTAGGGGGGGCGACTCTGCTGCTAGCTGTGTGTGACGGCTCCGGTCTTTGAGTCTACTGCTTTACTACTAAGGATTTTTGTTTAAAATTTTTTAAATGACCAAGTTGTTTGTTAAGGGTAAAATAGATTGATTGGGCTTAATTTTTTTAGTTTTATTATTGGTAATTTTTGTTGTTGGGCTAATTTTTTTGGGCTTGTATATTTTGTTTTAGATTTAATCTATTAATTTTATATGTCCTTTAAAAGGTGAAAAATGCTAAAACTACAAAATTTTTTACAAATTGCTAATATGGTGAGTAGTTATTGATAAGTAAAAAGTGATGAGAGTATACGAACCAATGAGAATTTGCTTCCACAATAGTTTGTATAAACGTTGTAAAAACGTTTGTGGCTATAACATTACTCTCAAAAGAATTGATGGTATTATTAAGAGGAGCAAAGTGTAATTTTATTGAACAAAATTGCTAAAATTAGTACCTATTAATATAATAATATTTTAAAAAAAAAATTTAAGGGGGGCCATTGCCCTCCCCCCCCCCTAGTCCAATAACAACTCCGTCCATGTAGGTACACCACATTAGGTCTAAAAACCGATTGGTGTCTTGGTCTGATAATAAAGAGCACAATCATTAGAAACATACACCATAGGTGGAAACTCTAAAAAAAAAAATTAAAAAAAGGGGTCTAAACTAACTTAATAATTATAAGACTTCTAAATATATGCATATAAGCACATTTATGTTACCTTTAAGAGTTTACATCAATTTTGATTATCATTTTGCAATTCACACACAATTCTAATGCAAACACATCATTACGAGCAACTACAAATGTTATAATAAGACCATCAGTACGTTAGATGCGAATTCTGAAGTATGTTATAACTTGTAATCATTCATATAGTTATTGTTTACAAAATAAATTATATACTAGCTAGGTTCTCAGATGTTATTACGTACAAAAACATTCAACAGCAGATGTCATAATTAGATAAAGCACGTGTTATGAGTAGGGTAGTTAGAAGGTAGTTTCTAGTTAATTCTCTTTGAAAGGGAGGATCGTGGACCAACCAATCCTATTGATCAATTTCAATGGACAGAGGGATATGTAACCATTGATCCAAAAGTAGATCCCATTAGAGGTTTCCTTATCTTTCACTTCTTCTTTTTGCTGAAGAGTAACTATCTTTCACATAAATTGGCACTGATGAAACTTCATATATTACTGGGACAACATTAGCAAAGAAGCATCCTTTGATCCATTTATGCGAAGTGTAAAAGATTTGGAGCTTGCTAGAGTGTACAACAATGGCGGAAATAAGAACAAACAATGAGAGAGAGAGAGAGAGAGAGAGAGAGAGAAAAGTTTCTGGAGAGAATTCTCAGAAAATATATTTCACAAGCTTAGTCAATACAATAATCACAAATTGTTTATATAGCATAATTACACTAAGATCATTCCAGAAGCTAGAACTGATCTAACAGAATATAACCCACTCCACATTATGCTCCGCGAATCTAGGAATGACAGCTGGAAGGTAGTTACAGCTTAACTGTTCACTGCTGAACCCAATCTCAAGAGGAAACAGAGCATTGCAAGACTGTAATAGATGAAGACAGACCAAAACGATCCCGTTTCATTTAAACTTAAATAAGCCAAGTTATACGACATCGTTTCTAATAAGAAACTAGCCGTTGGAGTCTTCTTCCTCTATTTTCACAGTTTGCTTTGTTTGAGTGTCCTGTTCACTTACTTTAACATCCCCCCTCAAAACCATGGGGTCAAGAGACACCATGATTTTGGAGCGAAGAAAATGAAATCGAGAAGTGGATAAGCTCTTGGTAAACACATCAGCAAGCTAATCACCTGTGGCAATGTACTTGATCTAAAGATCCCTACGCAACACCTTTTCTCGAACAAAATGGTAATCCACCTCTATATGTTTGGTGCGCGCATGAAACATAGGATTAGAAGCAACTGCAAGAGCTGAAACATTGTCATACCAGAGCTTAGGAGGAACAGGAAGAAAAATGCCAAGATCTCTCAAAACTTGGCGAAGCCAATAAAGCTCAGCAACAGTGGTGGCTAAGGCTCTATACTCAAATTCAGTGGAGGAACGAGATATTGTATCTTGCTTCTTAGCACTCCATGTGATAGGATTGTAACCAAGATAGACAATGTACCCAGTAATGGAGTGTTTATCAAAGGGATCCCCTGCCCAATCTGAATCAAAAAAGGAAGACAGAGAGAAAGGCCCAGGTTGAAGAAAAACACCATAATTTAAGGTACCATTAACATACCTAAGGATTCTCTTAGCAGCAATTAAGTGAGCATCAATAGGATTAGACATAAATTGGCACACCTGTTGTACTGCAAAACTAAGATCAGGTCTGGTGAAGGTCAAATAATGAAGTGACCCAACCAAACTCCCAAACTCAAGAGGGTTAGAAAGCAAGGAACCATCAGTAGGAGTCAATCTAGCATTAGGAGCACAAGGTGTGCGAGCAGGTTTGGAAGTGTGCATATTAGCCTTGAGGAGTAAATCCTGAGCATACTTAGTCTGAGCCAAAAATAACCCTTTGGAAGACTTGGTAATTTGAAGACCAAGGAAGTAGTGAAGAGGGCCTAAATCTTTAAGCTCAAAGGCTAAAATGAGCTGTACAATCAATGAAGATAAAAACTGAGGATTGTTACCAGTCATGACTATGTCATCAACATAGACCAGAAGGTACACAACTAGAGAACCTTGTCTGAAAATAAACAAAGAAGAATCTGAAAGTGAAGCCTGAAAGCTCAGATGTAACAATTTAGTGTAGAACCTCTCAAACCAAGCTTTAAGGGCTTGCTTGAGACCATAGAGAGACTTAAGAAGCTTGTAAATATGAGTGGGATGAGCTGGATCAACATACCCTGGTGGTTGGACCATGTAAGCCTCCTTTCTAAGAAAACCATGGAGGAAAGCATTACTGACATCAAGCTATCTCAGAGGCCAACTGAATTGCACAACAAGAGAAAGAATAATTCTCATAGTGGGAGGCTTGATGACAGGACTGAAAGTCTCCTCAAAATCAATCCCAAACTGTTGATGAAACCCCTTGGCAACAAGCCTAGCTTTATACCTGTTGATAGTACCATCACTATTTCTTTTGAGTTTGAACACCCACTTACAACCAACCACGTTTTGAGAAGGAGATGGTGGAACCAGAACCCAAGTGCCCTGCCTTTTGAGAGCAGCAAACTCATCATCCATGGCAGAACATCATTGTGGATATTGAGCTGCAATCTTGTAAGATGGAGGTTCTGTGAGAGTGTAATCTAGCTTAGAAGAAGACTTGACCTTCTTGGACTGAGCACATTGCACTGGATCAGGCATGACAACAAGTGCCTTGGGCTTGAAAATGCCATCCTTTGATCTTGTGATCATGGGATGCGTATTGACAGCAATAGGAACCTAAGAAGGTATTATGGAAATAGAAGATGGTATAGGACTATCAGGTGGTGATGAGACAGTGGGAGGTGAAGATGTATCAATGGCAGAAAAGGCAAGTTGAGGTGACACTATGTGAGGTGAAGAGGCATGTGTTTAAGGCTGTGCAGATGTAGATGTATCAGATAAAGCCTGTGTAAGGGGTTGTTGGGCAAGGTGTGAGTCAGATGAGGGACATGAGACAGAAGTGGGTGACTATGTAGGTATTAGAAGTATAGGAGTATGTGCTAATGGAGAATGCAGATTAGGATCTTGAGATGGACCAGTGGGTAAAGGATGTGGGGAAAGAAACTCATTTTCATTAAAGTGAACATGTCTAGAAATATAGATCCATGAAGTGAGAGGGTCTTGACAAATATAGCCTTTTGAATGAGCAGGATAACCAAGAAAAATGCAAGGGGAAGTATGTGGTAAGAGTTTATAGGCATTGTATGGTCTTAATAAGGGAAAGCAGATGCATCCAAAAGATCTAAGATGAGTAAAATCAGGTTTAGACTTGAATAAGACTTCCCAATGAGTAGAATTGTTAAGAATGGGAGTGGGAAGCCTATTAATAATGTAAACTACTGTGGAGACAGCATAAGACCAATAAGATGGTGGCAACTTAGAGTGGGAGAGTAAAGTAAGGGCACACTCCACTATGTGTCTACGCTTTCTCTCAGCCACTCCATTTTGCTGAGGAGTGTGAGGACAGGAGAACTGATGAGTAATACCATGAGAAGCATAGAAATGTTTAAATGCATTAAAAGTAAACTTTCCACTATTATCTGATCTCAAGGTTTTGATCTTAGAATCAAGTTGATTCTCTACAGATGCTTTAAAGAACTTAAAAATATCAAGAACATCTGATTTGTGTTTAAAAAGATAGAGCCAGGTAAATTTGGAATATGCATCAATAAAAAGAACATAATATAGAAAATCATTAGAAGACTTGATAGGAGCTGGAACCCAAACATCAAAATGCACCAATTCAAGAGGTTTAGAGGCATGAAAATCAAAAATAGGAAAAGGAAATTGATGCATTTTACCACTCAAGCCTTGTTTACAATGAGAAAGAGTCTTATTGTTACTTGAGATACAGACATTACCAATAGAAGATAAAGCAACATTCAAAACTTTATCACTTTGATGTCCTAACCTATGGTGCCACAACAACCATTTATTTGACTTATTTACATGTAAACCTGAATGAACTGAAGGAAGATTAGGAACAACAAAAGGAGGATTCTGACATGAAGATGACACAGACTTGAAGTGAGAGGATGACTTGATGAAATTCTTGGAGTAGATAGGATAAACTCCATTCTCACTCTCAAGCCCTTGTAAAAGAGTCTCCCTGTAGGAATATCTTGGATTTTGATTACATTTGCATCAAAGTAACAAGAACAATTATTATGTAAGCAGAATTTGTGAACTGAAAGTAAATTCATGGCAATTCTTGATACATGAAGGACATCTTTAAGAACAAAATTGTGATATTTGGTATGTAGGGTAGTATTACCTATGTGATTGATGGGCAAGGATTGACCATTTCCAACAGTAACTTGCTCAGGTCCCTTGTACTGAGATTGAACTGAGAGATTGTTAAGATTTGCAGTAAGATGATTTGAAGTGTCAGAATCAGCAAGCCATGGATCTTGATTGTTAGTGATGGCAACATTAGATGCACTAGCCATAGCAGCAAGCTTTGTGGGAGGATGTTTCCCTTAATAAGCAAAATTCATCCTAGGGTAGCAATCGAAAGCCAGATGACCAGACTTGCCACAAATCTGACAAGATGGTCGTTCATGCTTAAAACCTTGAGAGGTATTTTAAGAGGGAAAATTTTGGGAAGAAAAATCTTGAGGAGAGAAATTGTAAGAGGCTTGAGGTGAAAATTGCTGATTTCCACCATGATTGAATCTGCCTCCACCTCTTCCTCTAGGATTGTTGTTTCTTCCTCTGCCCATTCCTGATCCATGATCCTGTGACTGATGTGATGAATTACCACCTGATTTACCATTAGAGGCAAACATAGCAAGAGAGTTAGAGACTGAATCCAAGTGATCAGTCATGGCTTGTTCCTCACTTTGCAACATAATAGCAAGTTGCTCATAAGTGATTGGATCACTCCTAGTACGAATTGCAGAACAGAAATGTGCAAATTCTCTAGGAAGTCCTCTAAGCACAATGCATATCAATTCTTCATTGTCAACTGACACTCCTACAGCAAGAAGTTTGTCACGAGCAACTTTGATCTTTTGCAGAAATGAATTCATAGATTCATTGCCTTTCTTGATACCTTGAAGCTTAAGCTTAAGGTTCAAGATATTAGCTCTTGAAGTGGAAGTGAACCTCTGTTCCAAAGTATTCCATACTTCCTTTGAGTTAGTGATACCAACAACAAGTGAAAAGACTTGTGGAGTAAGAGTTGAGTTGAGTTGATCAAGGAAAGGAGTGTCTTATCCTTGATTTTCCAAGCTTGAAACTTAGGATTAGCAACTGAAGTTGCATCTCATGCAGCGTCAAGAACAAAAGGTGATGGCTTTGAAGCTGTACCATCAATGTGTTCAATTAAGGAATATGCCTCTAGGATAGTGATTAACTGATGCTTCCATGGGATATAATTGGTGTAGTCAAGCTTGATTGACATAAGGTTTGACATGTTGGATAGTAACAGCAATGGTGATGGTGTTGAGGTTGAAGGTGTAGACGTGGAAGGAATGGAGTTAGTGTGAATTGGAGTTGGTGTTGTGTGCACAGATTGTGCTGTGTCAGTTGGTGCTGTTGAGGCCACAGATCTTGGCTCTGATACCATAAAAGATTTGGAGTTTGCTAGAGTGTACAACAATGGCGGAAATAAGAACAAACAATGAGGGAGAGAGAGAAGTTTCTGGAGAGAATTCTCAGAAAATATATTTCACAAGCTTAATCAATACAATAATCACAGACTGTTTATATAGCAAAATTACACTAAGATCATTCCAGAAGCTAAAACTAATCTAACAGAATATAACCCACTCCACATTATGCTCCGCAAATCTAGGAATAATAGCTGGAAGGTAGTTACAGCTCAACTGTTCACTGCTGAACCCAATCTCAAGAGGAAGCATTGCAAGACTGTAATAGATGAAGACAGACCAAAACGATCCCGTTTCAATTAAACTTAAATAGGCTAAGTTATACGACATCGTTTCTAATAAGAAACTAGCCTTTAACTAGCCGTTGGAGTCTTCTTCCTCTGTTTTCACAGTTTGCTTTGTTTGAGTGTCCTGTTCACTTACTTTAACACAGTGTGTCCCATGTTTGTGGATTTGAAGCTAGCCTTGGAAGCACTCGAGTGCCAAGACTAGTGATTCTAATTGTAAAAATAAGCACAAGGTCTCCTTGTTCTAAGGTATCTTTACATGAACCTACGATGAGACGCTTAGTCTGGACGCCACTTCAGTCACACATAAGCTCTTGGTTGAACCAAGCACCATGTTTTTATGTTGATGAAGCAACCAAGTTGGAATTTCTACTCATAAGTGGATCTCCAAATTTAATAGAAATAGAGAAGATCATTAGGGTAGGGTTCATCAAACTTTACCATCACTCGACATACCAACATTATGCTTGTACAAAAAAAAAGAACTGAAACCAGACCTCAAAGCCCAACACATTTAAAGCCCGGAAAGCTAATGCCAATAGCTTGTTTTCAACTACCAATGTCCTTAAATTACGATTTTACCAAAACAAAGGATTGTCTTCGAACAGGCGTTGTGGGGTGCCTAACACCTTCCCTACACGTAACTAGACTTCCAAACTCAAGAATCAAGATTTTTAGCCCATTCACATTAGATTAAAAAAAATGCCCATTTTCTTAACCTAGGATTAGTAATAAAATCAAATAGAATCAGGTGACCAATCACACCTTAGAAAAAACCTAATGATTGGTGGTGACTTCACTTGCCCTTGGTAATTTTCATAAAATTGACTCACATTCCAATCACACACCCGAGGTACAACACATTTCCATAGCACGTGTAATGCGCGTGAGCGTTGCCATGATGGGTGGTCAAGCAGCCGTGAGGCGTCGACATACACACACACACACACACACATATATATATATAAATATATACATTATGCACAATGCTAGAATGCAGAGTAGGGAAAGTAAAGCATACATTGCCAAAATCATCATCCGCAGATTCACAATGATAGGTGAGGGGTTTGTTGTTAAGATGGTTGACAATTCGCACATAGCGCCTTTCTGGGTAGGATGTTAACTAAAACAAAGTACTTTGGCCAAAGGCTAAGAGAAGGATAAACGCAAAACAATAGAGTCAGACTATGATCATTTAACTCATTTTTCTAATGCTCAAAAAAGATATTTGGTAACACTTGAAATGCATTGCCCTTCTTATTTATAACTAGAGATTGTCAGTTGTACATTTACAAAACATGTTCAAATATTAAATGATTGGTAGACATAATGAATGCACATTAACTTTACATTAGGAAAATTGTACTGACCTCCTCTAAGGTTTACTAAAATTATACTAACATATCCCTTCTTTCAAGTTGTACCCAAACATCCATAACTTTTCAAAATTTGCACTCACCTACCTATAATGTTAAAATATTAAATCTAATATCAAAAATTTTAAAAAAAAATTAAATATTTTGTATATTTTCGCTTTTACCCTTCATTGTCAAAGGATATGGTTT
>JARYZH020003122.1:0-12171 GCA_030021035.2 Notholithocarpus densiflorus
AATGAAGGATAAAAATGCTCAAAACCCCTATAATATTCCCCCCTAAAGTATGCATTACTTAGAAATCAAGTATTGGAGGAGTTTTCTCATTTCTTCCTTGTCATCTTCTCACTAGTCTTCATTGTCACTTGTATCAACATTTTTTCATGCTGATTCCTCTTGAATTATATCTCTAGACTTTCATCTTGTAAAATCCTCTTCTTTTTAGGTTGCATCTTCAAGTTTCCAACTTGGTGGGATTTTTCCCTTTTTTCTTTTTTTTGGCCCTAAATTTTGCCTAGGCCGCCCTTTTGGGTTTTCAACTTAGCGGGCTTTCTCTTCTTTTGTTTTTCCTTCTCTCTTTTTTTATATATATAATTTTTTGGCCCTAGCTTTTGCATAAATTTCCCATTTGGGTTTTCAGCCTAGCGGGCATTTTTTTTTTCTATGTCTTTCATCTCTTGATTGAATGAACTTTTGGGGATCTTTTGCCTTCCTTGTTTTTCTCAGCTTAAGTCATTTTGATGCACTCTCTAGACTTCTTTCTTGCCTCGATGCACTTGCACATTTCTATGCTTGATGAATCTTTTCCTTTTTTGATGAACTCTCTTTCAGAAGAATTTTGTATTCCTCTTGGCATGATGAATTTTAGGCTCTTCAAACTTGACGCACACTTTTTTTTTTCTCTCACATTGATGGAATTTCATTTCTCTTTCCTTAATTGAGTGAAACCTCATTTTTCTTTGATGATCTCTTATCTTTAGCTTAATGAATTCTCTACTTTTCTTTCATGTCTTCTAGGAGAGCTTTATCAATTAGCTTCAAAACTACAAGGTTGAGCCCTCCTCAACATGAGATTTAAGTATGCATAACTTGATTTTTCCCACCCTAAGTTTAGATTTTAGTGGGTTCATGCAAAAAAGGCTAAATGTTTGAAGGCTCAAATGGGCTAACAATGGATAATGAACATTCTAGGTAATAGGAAATAATTTGATTTAACCAAAGATGGCCTCCTATCCCTAGTAATGCTGGCTTGTAGGCACAGTGACTCAAGCTCTTCAAATAAATTCATCTTAAAAGAAAAAGTATGAATGCTCTAATGTTGTGAAACAAAAGACTTTTGAAAATTGGATCGAATGCATGGATTCTTGGGATTTTTCGATGGCTGGATTCTTTTTTATTGCCTGTTAAGACCATTTCTTCTCATATTCTAAGTCAAGTAGCAAAAGTCTTTACATGGATCAAATGAAATTAATCGTTCCTTGGTACAAGTTGATTGCTCAAGCCTTTAAACATCAAGATTTAGAAAAAGTTTTGTCCAATGGATCCTCATGTGCCATTTTGAAAAAGAATTTTTTTTTTTTTTTTTTTTTTTAATCTCGAAATCCTTGAAAGAAAAAAATTTGGGTCTTTTTGAGAAAGTCACTAGGAAATTCAATGCCCATAGGTCAAAGAATTTTTTTTTTTTTTTTAATTTTTCTCTTTTTTTTGGGAAAGATTTGGAAATCTTGATTTTTTTTGGTTTTTTTTTTGAATTTTTTTGTTTTTTTTTTTTGTTTTTTTTAAAATATATATACATGAACAAAGTACATCAAATGATACATAAAATTTTAGAATCAAAGAATCATAGAAATATGGAATAAACAAACTTTAAGCTTAACCATGATATTGCAAACCTAATGTGGAGTGAGGCACAATTGGGCCGCTTGCTTCTTCTTGGTCCATTGAGGATTCTTGAGACTTGGTAGGCTTGAACCTTGACTATTATCTTTTAGTATTTGCTTTAAATGACTTGACCTTACACTTGGAAGGCTTGAACCTTGATTATGATCTTGTGGTATTTGCTTGAAATGGCTTGACCTTACACTTGGAAGGCATGCATCTTGTGAGCTTTTGGCCTTCGATGTTGATCATGCATATACACCTTTGATGGGCTCAAGTGTTGGGCTTAGACTCATTCAAGAAACAAATTGGGCTTCCATTTCAAGTAGAGTTCAATCATAGGCTTTTGGGCTTGAGTTCATTCACAACATACAAGGTTCAAACAATCATGATGGGCTCAAGTGTTGGACTTGAGTCATCATGGTTCAAACAACAGCCAAACACATGCGTAATGAAATGCAATTCATATGGACCGACCTAAAGGTAGGTTTTATGGGTCATTACAACATGGGTAGAAGGTAGGTTAAAGGTCCCCACAAGCTAGGACATCGTACCTCCCAACTTGTGATGCCAAGAGCGCCGCGTTGGTCCGAACGGCACAGTTTGTTCTTATAAAGCACTATGGCATAATCATGATGATCCTTGTCGCGGTGGGTGGTAGGTTCACCACTGGGTATATGAGTCTTAGGAAGACCACAATCCACGGCTAATACTACCGAGCTTTCGAGCTTGCACACAAATAAAATAAATTTCATTCAAGCAAATGATGCATGACATGCAATAGAATGATATATTAGACATATTATATACAAAAGAGTAATAAACAAACAATGACATGGTTAGCCACTATAACCTAATTAAAGCTTAGCCCTCAATATCCCAGTGGAGTCGCCACTGAGAGAGACCACGCCTTCGGCCCGTTTTTGGTGTTTAGTGTTGGGCCAAACCCACGTGAATGGGTGGAGTCGTATTATTGCCTCTCAAAATGGAGGTTTGACTGATTATATTTTCCCCTTTAGATTAAGGGTTTTACAATAAAGTCATCACTTATTTAATTATTGGAATAAATAAGAAAACCAAAATTGAAAAATTTCTTTTTTTATTAATTTGCAAATGAATTTACATTGATCATAAGAAATTACATGGCTTTGGTCCTAGATACAATCTAAGATAAAGTACATGGATTTGTTTCCTAGTTACAATCTAGAAATTGAAAATTACATGGATAAGCATTGATCTATCAATCCTTGATCTAAGCTCGAAGGCTATGTTACAAGATGGGAAAGTGTTAGGCACCCATCTTGCCCGGTGAAACCGGTCTTCTAGATTATGGTGGCCAACATTCATATCATATCATCCAATATGTTATCAATCAATTTGTATGTTGAATTTAATGTGTATGTATGTGATAAACCCTAATTCAATTTATTAAGCTTTGCATCTGGATTGAAAAATAAATTCTAGTGAATGTGTGTGGATGGTGATATCCTAGATTCAAGGATTTGAGAGAATTATGAAACAAACATGTTTTTCATATTTTTGATGTGGAACAATCAAGAACATGTGAAGAACGCATATGAACATTTAAACATATTCAAGGAATTTAAATAAACACTAGCATGCTCTAATCCTAATATCATCATAATAATATGAAAAACAAGTTGGGGAAAGGGATTATACCAACATGCAAGATCCACACGGTGGAGGAGGAGACTCTTGATAGAGGTCCTAAGGGAGTAGAAAAGAAGAACTAGGAGAGGGAGAGTGACTCACACTCAATACCTTGAGTCTTAGGAAGACCAAGATATGACAAGACTACTCTATTTCACTAGAACTCAAGAAATGAGAAAAGATAGGGTTTTTTGTGTCTTGGAATGGAGGAGAGAGGGGTTTATATAGTAGTGGTGGAAAAAATATGAATGGAATGTCATTTAATGAGGGTTGACAAATGATCAAAAAGAATCATGAACCTAGACCTTATTTTAAACTTTGGGGAAATCTGGTGCATTAAATGTAGATATTGGTGGGAGTGATGAGCAAGCAAAATTCGGTTTTCCCGTAGCTATTGTAACAGCCTAAAGAGCCAAATTCAAAAAATCATATCTTACTCAATTCTGATTGGAATTGTCTCGTCCTTGTGCTCAAATTGAAGCTCCAGATGTTTAGTTTTTGGGAAAATTAACCTCATTCACTATTAATTAAATGTGTGCAACCTTACCATAAAATGTAGTCCTAACCAATCAAATTATGACACGTCATTAATCTCAAATTGATTATAATTTTAACCAATTGGAATTAATTTTTCATAATCACATATAGTCGGACTCAATTTGTGATAGCGCATCTCGGCCATTAAAACTTGATTTGATGATAACTTTCAATCTGATGATCTGATTAGGGCTTATAACTAGTCGATTTAATCGTTACAACATCAAGATCATTTTGATGAAATGAAATTAAGGATCTAATGGCCACAATTAAGATGCCTATTTCCAAGGTGAAATTACCCTTTTACCCTCCATGTGAGGTTAAATGCAGGTTGCAAAATGGGGTGTCAACAAAATGCCTCTCATTGACCGAGCTTGAAAAGCAAATTTCAATGTATGAAAAAAGACACCAAACTTTGCAATCAATATTTAACCGTGGTGAATGTATGATGAATGCAGATCAAAATGTGGACCGACATGTAGTAGATCAAAATCTGGACCGAATCTCAAGCGAGATTGCCTACATACCCCTTGGTGGAAGGATCAGGTCCAAACATAGTTCATGCATGCAATTTTTTTTTTTTTTTTTGAATGAGTACAAGACATGCTTACCTAAGGTCAAGAAAATACGGAGATCCTACACCAAAGAAACATTTGGAAGCGTTCAAGCGAAGCCTACGCTTCTTTAGGACCGTAAAAACTTCATCTAGATCAATCACATGCTCCGACACCTTCTTACTTTTCACCACTATATCATCGATGTAGGCCTCTACATTTTTACCCAACTAATCTTCAAACATCCTCGTCACCATTCTTTGGTATGTGAATCCAGTATTCTTCAAGCCAAAGGGCATTACTCGATAATGGTAATTCCCTGTTGGGGTAAGGAAGGCAATTTTCTCTTGATCTGACAGTGCCAACGGGATCTGATGATAACCTTGAAAAGCATCAAGGAAGCTCTTTCTAGGGTGGCCAAATGTTGCATCAACAAGTTGGTCTATCCTCGGAACAGGGAATGCGTCTTTGGGGCATGCCTTGTTAAGATCTATGAAATCAACACACACTCTCCATTTCCCGAATTTTTTCTTGACAACTACTATGTTAGCCAACCACTCTGGGTAAAACACCTCTTTGATAGTCCCAGCCTACTTAAGCTTGCGGACCTCCTCCTTAACCGCATCGACGTGTTCCTTGGAAGACCACCGAGGTTGCTGTTTCCTCGGGATTGCCTTTGGGTTTACATTCAGACTATGGCATATGAATTCTGGATCAACTCCAGGGGCTTCGTATGCATTTCAAGCAAAAACATCTAGGTTTCTCCTCAAAAAGTTCACTAATTCCTCTTTCTCGTCTAGTGGGAGCTCGGTCCCAATTTGGAAGTACCTCTCCTAGTCTTCTCCAATGACAATCTTATCCAATCCTTCACATGATACTGAGGAATCCGAGGGGGCTGGTAGGGCGAGCACTGATTGCTATGAGGTAAGAGTTGACTCCGAGGAGCCAATTTCAGATGCTTGGTGCCTGATTTCCGCCACCATACACTATCTGGCTACTATTTGGCATCCCAACAACTCACCAACGCCTTCCTTTGTAGGATACTTCAACTTTACATGCAGAGTTGAATATACAGCCCCCATGGCGTGGAGCCATGGCCTTGCCAAGATGGCCATATAGGGTGAATAAGCCTCCACCATAATGAAGTCCATTTTCACCACTTGCTCTCCCGTCTGAATAGGTAACTTGATCATGCCCCTAGGAACAATGGTCTTTCCATCAAATCCAACCAAGGGGGTGTCATATTTACTAAGGTCTCTGGGCTTGAGTCTTAGGCCTTTATACAAGTCCGAATACATGATCCCAGCCCCACTTTCCTGATCAATCATTACCCTCTTGACATCGAATCCCGCAATTCGCAAGGTTACTACAAGTGCATCGTCATGGGGCTAAATCATTCCCTCCTTATCAACCTCGGAGAACCCTAGGATTGGCTGGTCCTGCAGCTTGAATTTTTTAAGTAGCCCACCTTCCTCGTCCACCTTTAACTATAGAGATATCATCATCACCCCGTTAACAAAGCTGGGATCTTTTCTTGGTTCCGCAAAAATGACATTGATTGTTCCAAGGGAAGACCGAGGAACGTTGCTCCTCTGGGACCCTGTCGTGGGCTGTTCTCCTTGAGCGGCAGGCTGGTGCAAAAATTGCTTCAGCTTCCCAGCTTTGACCAACTGATTGAGGAAGAGCTGTAATGTCCTGCAATCCTCCGTAGTATGACCTCGGTCCTGATGGTACTGACAATATAGATTTTGATTCCTTTTGGTGGAGTCTCCTCCCATTCTATTAGACCATTTAAAATATGGCTCATTATTGATCTTTTCCAGCACTCAATAGATTGGCCCCTTAAACACCGAATTCACCATTTAAGGTCCAGTGGGGTTGCGTTTGCCTGATCAAAAAGCTCTCTCCTCAGACGGGACGATGTGTACCGGTTAGCCTGGTTATCTCTTCAGTCGGGTGTAAAAACTTTAGCCTTCCCTTTATTTTGATTCTGATTGTCCTCAACCCTTTTGTGCTCTTCAATTCGGTCCATTAACTGGTGCATGCTCCGAGGAGACTTCATGGTAAGGGACTTCTAGAGGTCGAAGTGTGTAGGGAGACCCACCTTAAAGGTTATGATAGCTACATCTTCAAAATTCCCATCAATTTCATTGTAAAGCTCCCAGTATCTATCAGAATAGTTCTTGAGGGTCTCTCCCTCTCTCATAGTCATTGAGAGCAAAGAGTCTAAAGGTCTCGGGACTCAACTACATGTCACAAACCTTGTTCCAAATGCCCTCATTAGCTCCTTAAAAGAGCCTATGGATCCCTCCTCTAAACCATCAAACCACCTCATGGCAACAGGGCCGAGACTCGAGGGAAAGACTTTGCACATCAACACCTTGTTCTTAGAATGGATGGCCATCCTCTGATTAAAGTGGCTCACGTGCTTAACAGGATCCGTCTTGCCATTATATATTGTAAAAGTGGGCTGATTGAAGTAGCGAGGGAGCTCGGCCTGCTCAATGTGTCTACTAAAGGGTGAGCGTGATATTTGAAGGAAAGCCTTTCCCATGCTTCTTCGCGGCGGGGTCCTAGACCTCTTATGATGGTGCCTCTCGCCAGAAGTGTATCGGGATGATGATGTGAAAGATTCACTAAATGGAGTTCTGCTTTTTCGTCGGTAACTTCTATCATCCTCAAAGCTAGAACTCTGGCTTGGGGTGGGAGTCCTCTCCTCCTTTATCCGTGTCTTGCGATGGAGGCGTCAGCGTAACCGATTCACTTTCCTTTTAAGGTTATATACCTCCTCATCATGCAAGTTATGACAAGCATGGTGCTGTCCGGTATGCTTAGAATGCACCGATGGAGCTCTTTCATTGCAGGTATGGACCATATCACAGTCCCTTCTTTGTTCAAGATTCACAAATTGGTCCCTTCACTGGGACCCAACAGACTCCAAGGAACCGCTTCTTCTGGAGTTGGCCATAACAAGAAGGCTTTTACCCAAGGGTATCTAGGTGAGATTCCCACAGACGGCACTAATTGTGGCGGGCAAAAATAAGTCAAACTTGCTTTTTTCCTCACACAATTAATTTATAAAGGTGGGATGCTAATCAACCTTTGATACATTTATTTAAACGTGTTTGATTAACTAAAACTGAAAGGGTCAACACTAAGCATAAGAGTATAAGATGAAAGTTGGTCAAAAATAGCCTTGGTAGACTTATATTATGTTCTTCAGGTTTGATCCAAGGTGTTGATTACACTTATTCTTGGCTTACAATTACACTCTTATGTTCTTCTTTCTTCCCTAATCTTTCATCCCTTTTTTACAAAGGTCTTTCCGCCTTATATGGCCTCCTAGGTTGTATCTCGACCTTCCACTTGGAGGGTTTAGGTTTGTTTCCCTTGATACTTGTCCCATCAGGACTTCACTGGAAGGCTTCTACACCAAGTTGTGAGTTGTGATGACACTGTTCAAGGTCATTTCCACATTAATGCGGCCAGCTAAGTGAGTTCAAAGCATTGAATGCGAAGGTGATAGGTGCTTTATCTGCACTCTTCCCTTCTTTGCTTACCGACGAATCTTCCTCCTCTTCCTCGATTTATGCCCGATGGTCTTCAGAACTAGTCTTTGGATCTTCCGAAGACATAAGAGTATCCTCGGGGTCCTCAGGTATTATAGTCTCCCTAGGCTTATGATGTGTTATTTATATTTTTCCTTAGGGGGAGCTGTTAGTGTCTTCCGAGATCTGTTATTCTGATATTGGACCTCTCTCTTTTAACCCTGTCCTCGGATTCTCGTCCTCCCACAATATATATATATATATGTGTGTGTGTGTGTGTGTGAAGTTCATGAAATGCCAAGGCCTAAAACAATAATAGGAAAGCATCTTCAAATTTCTCATTACAATAAATTTTGTAATCATAAAAGTGCATCTCGATTGATTAGAAATTTTTGAAATTGAAATTGACCAATCCCCAGTGGCGGCTCCACATATATTTCAAGGTGGTCACATGACCACCCTCACTTGCCAAAAATTTATATATATACTTGAAATTAAAAAAAATTATATACTAAAATAACCTATTTTGACCACCCTAATAATAATATTGAACACTTTGACTTGATAATTACAAGAATTTGCGTTCAACAAAAATAAAAGTAATGTTGCATCCACAATATTTTCACAATAATTTCACTACAAATTGCAACTTCTAACTTGAGAAATAATATTGTAGTAAGTTGTTATTAATTTTAATTTGAACCTAATATTAACATCACTTTTTTATCCATCAATATATAACAACTGGTCGCATAAGATTTGTTATAAAAATGTTATGAACATAGCATTACTTCATAAATAATTTTGGTCCCCCAAATATAATCCTTAACCTCTTTTAAAAACAATAATACTTCATGTATTTGCACTTTTTTTCTGTGACATACATCCAAGTTATTTCTTTATTAGATTTTGTATAATTTAATTTTTTTTAGTGACTGTTAGGGTACTTTTTTTTTTTTACACCTAATTTTATTTAAGTACCACCTATTTTTTTTCAAACACCACTAATAAGTTATTGGGCTTTCACAAATATTTTTTGCCCTGTTATTATGTTGACTACAAATATTTCATATCTTATTATCTAAATTGGGTCATGATATAAACTATCACAAAAAAACCCAAAAAACTCATATTTTATCAAATTTTATTATCATTATTTAGCTAAGCCCAAAACGAGCCCAATGCACACATCCCATTCTATTTAAAGTCTAAGAATACTTATGCTTCAAGCCCATGATTCAAGTCCATGGCAAAACAATTTTGTCAATGGAATTCAAATCCATAATCAAAGCCCATGGTTTAAACCCATGGCAATTTTATCAATGGAATTCAAATCCATGATCAAAGCCCATGATTTAAACCCATGGCAATTTATTTATCAAAAGCCCAGTTCTCACTAGTAAGATTAAAAAAGCTCAGTTCTCGCTGGCAATATCAGAAAGCCCAATTCTCATTGGCAACATTAAAAGCCCAGTTCTCATTAGCAATATTTAAAACCCAATTCTCATTGGCAACATCAAAAACCCAATTCTCATTGGCAATATTAAAAACCTAATTCTCATTGGCAATATTTAAAGTCCAATTCTCATTGGCAACATCAAAAGTCCAATTCTCATTGGAAATATCAAAACTCAATTCTCATTGGCAATATTAAAAGTCCAATTCACATTGGCAATATTAAAAACCCAATTCTCATTGACAACATCAAAAGCCCAATTTATGTTGGCACTATTAAAAACCCAAGCTAATTACTTGACACTATTTTATCAAAAGCCCAAGCTTATTAATACTTGGTAAAATACTATATCATAAGTATTTCGCTTAAAAGCCCAATGATGAAAAATGTTTTTAAGTTCTTAAATATTACTATATATTATAAGCCCATGGAATCTATGGCAATTATCTATTCCCAAAACCCATGGCAATCATCTTATAAAAGCCCATGGAAAGTTATGATTATTTATTTTAAAACCATGACATTTATTTATTTCATACCATATTATAAAAGCATGGAATTTATATAATAAGAACTCATGGTCACTATTTATCTTATATCACAACATTCATAATATTTATTTCCAAAACTCATGGTAATTATTTATCCTACAAGCCCATTATGATTATCTATAGAAAAACCGATGAGAATATCACATTATTCCATTATAGTGTTTGTTACCATATTTTATTTGAAACCCATGGATATTGCCTTTATTAAAACCCATGGTAATTATTATTCACAAGAAACATTGGAGGTTACTATTTAAAAGCCCCAAAGAAAATACCATTTACAAAATAATCCATGGCAAAAATTATGAGAAACTATACAAATTGTTATTTAAATCCCATGAAAATTAATACCCAAAAACCTATCATAAATATTTATTAAAGCTCATGAATACATTTCATTTTTACTAATGACTAAAGCCCATATGGAATAAAAATCCATGGCAATATATAATAGCTTTGTCCATTTTGTAAGGCTCACAATGAGAAAGCAAAAGGATAGGCCCAAGTAGAAAGAACCACCAAGTCAGAGGCCCACCAAAGTACTCAGCCCTCATGGCCAAGCCTAACATGAAATCTCAGCCAAAACAGCCCATGTGTGCAAACTGACCTAACTGGAGAACTCCATTCAGTTCTGTCTTCCGCTGGAGATCACCTCAAGAAGCAACTAAGCTCCCAAACTAAATTAGGAGCTAGCCACCTGTCCCATCAGCCTCTCTGCCACTGCCATTTCTGACGTGAACAGTACTAAAGGGTTGGGCTGACACCAAAATGCTGAAATGCAATAAATGTCTTTCTTCCTTCCTAAGTTTTAGTTATTGCTGGAGGAAGCCATGACCAAATAATCCAAACTTCAGCAAACTAGTTTCTTTAGTACTAAAAATGTCTAACACTAGTTCATGAACCAAGCCCATGAATTCCTAAAGGGGAAATATAGGGAAATGTGGTTTGGAGGGCATAAAAAGATCTCCAGCAGAACTCCCAGAAGTAGGCTAAAAGCTTGACACTTGGCTTGGGGTAATAGCTCCTACTCCTTGAAACTCAAATCTTAGTTGCAGCACCAAGATTCTACCTTAATACTTGCCTTAATCTTATTGGCTGAACACAACCTCAGAAATCTTAGCATTTAATGCAAGATTACCCAAATATTCACCCATGTGTGATATTGCCCAAAGAAGCAAGGCAGCCCAAAAGCAAATCACATCACTTTTGGTCAAATCCTAGGTTAGATACTCTAAATTTCAGCTTAATCTAACATTACCCAAAGGAGACAAGCACTCAAAAAGAAGTTCATACCATTTTTGGCCAAATCTCATGATGGATATTCTGAAAATTCTCTTGCTAATCAGACCCAACGTTTTTTACTTTTGCTAATTGCTCCCTAAGCTTCACTATAAAAGGAAAGCATCATCTACTCACCAAGGGGGATGAAATCCTCTCAAAGTCTCCATCAATCTTGCTATTTTCAACCCTTAATTCTTCCTTTTTAGTTCATAAATGCCCATACCCATCAACTCACAAATATTCCTTCTCTTTTATAACAAAACCCAGCACCATAAATGTCTCATGATTAGCTACAATCAGTCTCTCTCCACCATGACCAAAAATAGCCAAGCACCCTTACCATTTTATTCCCACATCACCATATATTTGCTCACCCACTCATATAAGAGTAGTTTCCTTCATTTACCACACATCCTTCCATATATTCCATCATGGGTATAAGAACCTTGGTTAATATTTGCTACACTAAGCTGGGGGTCTTTCTCTTCCTTCATTCCATCCTAATATTTCCTCTTTTACTTGTAATTATGAAGCCTTTAATCCTTGTTTAATGTTATTGTAATGAAGGTCATAATGTCTTGGATACTGTGAAAGTTTTCCCTCATGTTGACTTAATAATAATGAGGAAATATATGATTTTTATCATGTAAACACATTTATTAGCTTATCAAACGTTACCGCTAGAGGTCTGTTATATTCACTACTGGACCATTTTTCCTCTTGTGTACTTGTTATAATGGGCCTACTTTTATATTAACTGACTATGGAGGAAATGCATAATTTTTACTATGCAAATACATTTATCAATTTTTCAAGCATCTACCACCGGACGTTTTTCCTGTTTACCACTAGACTATTATTTAAGCACTTATTTTTGTTTACCACTGGTTTTCTGGTATAAAAAAAAAAGTGTTTAAATAAAGTAAAGACTA
>JARYZH020003123.1:0-12169 GCA_030021035.2 Notholithocarpus densiflorus
GTAGAATTACCCATTCAATTGTACAACTTTCCCAAAAAAAAAAAAAAAAAAAAAAAAAAACCCTATATGTAATAGGTGGGCCGGCCCTCTCACACTGGCGTAAGTCCGAATGGCTACCTGGCGCCCTGCCGGGGGTGTAATATAACCATGAATGATGAATCCCCCCATTTTCGTTTACAAAAAAAAAAAAAAAAAAAAAAAAAAAAAAAAAAAAAGAAAAAAAAAAGAAAAAAAGAAAAAAGGTGGGCCGGCCCATAATCATAATGATATGATGATTTGTGTGGCTGATGAGTAATTAGATTCTCAAATCAAACCAAATAAGGAAAAACATTAATGCTAGAGTCCCCCTCTCGTGTCTCGAGTCTTAAATGGGTATAAATACGTTTCTTATGTTGGGACTTGGGTGCACAAAGTCCAGCCCAACAAATCCGATTGATTTTTTTTTTTTTTTGAGAAGTTTTTATTGATGTATGTTTCACGATAAAGTTGTAATATAATCCAACGTCCCATTAAAATAATACAACTTGGTTTTGTAAGATATATATGAGGAGGTTTTTTTTTTTTTTTGGGAGAAACAACATATATATGAAGAGTAAGTGCGAAGAATGAAAGGAAAACCATGCAATTGATGCTATATGACATGGGATATTGCTGAAATTGGTTCTCCTAACCAATTAAACAATATAACTTATGAGGGTGTAATGTCATAATTGCATAAGTGACATCGTTTTATTGGTTAAGATGACTACTTTAGCAATCCTTTAGTAGTTCTAATAATTTCTTCATAATCTCTTTAGCAATATTTTGCTTGGAAATTGAGTTTCTAAAAGCCTTTAAACTTTAAAGTGGCTAAGTGGTCTCTAAGTAATAAATGTATAATTTGGCTAAATAAAAATTATTTATTTATGCAAAAGAAGCCAATTATTATTAAATTTTAATATTTTGCTTTCTACGCATTATCATGGTAGTATCAATTTGAAAGTTTTTGTTTTTAAAATAATTGTACGAGGGTGATTATTACGTAGAAACCAGCAATTGTCATTGTAACCAAATTGTGTCTCTTATAAAAACAAGAAATTAATGATTGAATTTTTTAAAAAGGTGCAAATTAAATAATTTGTAATATTATACAACATATTTTTATATTTTATAATATATTTTAATAAGGAAAATGTTAGTTCTCTTACATTTTAGTTGAGAGTTCAATATGGTTCCGCTACTTACAATTGTAATAATATTAACCCTCTATTCTAAAAAATAATAATAATATATAAAACAAAACATATTAACCCTCTATTCTAAATAATAATAATAATAAATAAATAAAGAAACTTCAATTTCAATAGTGCATCTAATGACTCATGGTTACTTAGTTTTACATCATGCAAATGATACCATCCCATTCTCTTCGTATATGCATTTTCTTGCCCTTCATTAAAAGTTTAATAATTCATTTCAAATGTTAAAATATGGTGACAATGGGGCGGGACGAGCTCAAATCATGGTGTTTTGTCCTAGCTTTCTATCCTATTTACAAAGAAAGAACACCACTCAAGATGAGAGGGTAGATTAAGGACTCGATGGGTCGGAGGTATTTTCTCCATCCCTAATTAGGTAACTTCATCACTAATGATAAAGTGATTGAAAAAAAGAAAGAAAAAAAAAAAAGAAGCAAAGCGGATGAGGGAAAACATGCACAAGATAGAACGAGATAGGTTGAGCAAGACAAGGTATTTTTACCGTACTTGGATATTGTAGTTTTTTAATCAAACAAATAAATAAAAATAATTATTCATTACAACTTCTTCTATTTTCTTCCTACATAATAATTATTTAACATACAACCAAACATATCCAAAGTTGATAAGAAGATATATATTTGAAGCTAGCAGCAGCCTAAAAAGTAACTGAAAATTTCCCATACCTACTCTTCCCCTTCCACAATGCAAAGTTAGTAACTGTGAGAAGTCGAACCCCTTTTGTTGTATAATAATGTAATAATAAAATTGAAGTGCAGCAGATCATAATGTTCTTTTAGTAGTCAATAACTGCTGAAAAAACCTGTGTAAATTCATTAATAAGATTATTATTTTTGTCTTTACCAAAGGATGTGACAATTATATTAATCCCATTTAGTTTTATGTTAAAGATATAATTTTTTAAGCTGCTTCAAGTGATTATGTCTAGAAATTAAGCATGGACATGCTTGGGTTAAAGTGGTCTCACCAATGTACACAGTTCCAACACATGTTCACAATCACAGATGGTTGTATGTTATGTGGAAAAACCAATTCAGTCAACATTTCAAGGTTTAGTCATGCAAACCTGTACTTTGGAGGCAAAACTTCTAGTCTATGCAGCAACAGACCTTTTCTTTGTTCAATTTTTTTTCCTTTGAAGATTTCTCAGCCAAAAGAATTGAATATTGGTTGCCTGTCTGGTATGCTTGGGTTCAGTACACACCAGGCGAATCCATACATATTTTCTCAATAGGCCCAATGAAGGGCAGTGCTCTCACCAATGGGTTTTGTTTTTCATTCCATGCATGTTTAATTTGGTTTTAGCAGAACTGTGTTTAGTTTAATGTATGAGGATGTGTTCGGTTTTGTGTGATTAAATAAAGTTCAAAGTGCTGAACTAGGTGATGTTTTGTGCTAAAGTGAATGATTGATTTGGCATGAACATAAACTGCATAGTGAATGCCCCTAGATTAGCTGGCAAATGGTTTTGTCAGGTGGATTTAGTTATCAGTTCGTTTTATTGGTTAGAGGCAAGCTCTTCTTTAGAAAGGTTCCAATAAATGAATAAAAGTGAATTTGATTGGAGAGGATGATTTAGAAATTCTCTTCGCTTTTGCATAATTAATCATTAGGCAATTGAAGCTTATTTATTAGATGAAGCTTGAAAAATGAACTACTATATAAAAATTGCAGATGATGGTATAGGAGTTTTGATTCATTACATGCTCCTTGTTAATCATGATACAGTAAGCACTCAAACATAATTTGTTACTAGCATATGTGTTGTAGAGACGGTGTAACATCATGGAACCTCAACTTGCTGCTTTTTTTGAGAATTCTTTTCAGTACTAATTTTTTTTTTTTTTTTCAGGGACAACCGCACCTGTATCATCACCTAAGATTTCTGCGGGAGTGTGGGAATTGTTGTCCGTTTTAGCTTGGAGGAAGCTCCAGCCGCCCAAGTTTGGCTCACTTGAGGACATGTTTTCACAATGGAGATGTGGAGAATGCAAAGAAGAAGATAGGTGAGTTGAGACTTGAGAGAGAGAGAAACAGAGGCCTGAAATTTATAGTGAAATTTGCTAATCTTTCCTACATTTAGGCTTTGATTGCATAACAATAATAGTCAAATTGCCTCAATCTTCTCAAGATTGGGGGGCTTTGTTTGCATGGACAATAATAGTAATTACCCACTAACTCAATATTCTTCTTTAGTTTGGTTCATTGAATCTTTAACTTGATGTTAGATGAACGTGTTATACAAGTTGTGTTCAATTTAATACACACCCTTGCACTTGTTACTTTGATTAAAACCGTCATTTTTTTTTTGTTTTTTTGTAGTAAGTTTTATTGGACCTCTCTGGTTGATGCTATGCCTTCTAAAGTTAAAAGAGAGATTCTATATTCTTGTTTAGTATCTTCCATTCCAAAAGGAAAGAAAAAAAAAAAATAGATTATAATTTTTCATAATACCTTTTTCTTGATGTAAAATATTTTCTTGTCTTTGTTGGTCATTACTTAATTTCTATTGCAACTTCCTAAGTTCCATGTTTTACATCCATCTGGAATCAAAGCATGATGTAGCCTTAATTTCAGAACCTCTGAAATTAAGATTATAAAAACAATTCTTGTTATGTTAAATCCTAAGTCCTAACGCTGTAGAAACATTTGTGTAAACTATAGTAAGCAATTCAAAATTCAATTGCTTAAAAACATTTTTATTTTAAAATTTAACTGAATGATAGAAATCTTTTATATGGATTCATCTCACATGCATGTCCATTTGAGTTTGAAGGCATCAAAGCACCGTTTTCATAGTTTAGTGATGTGCATATTTTCAATCTTGCATGGACAATCAATTTTCTGGTTACATTCATACAGACAATCTTTCTTAGATTGAGGTTTTGTTGCATAACAAATAATAGCAAGCTTTAACTCTCTATTATTGTAACCCAGCCATTGCTATATATTGCCTCAATTTTCACAAGATTGGGGCTTTGTTTGCATGAACGACAATAGTAATGAACCACTAACTCAAATATTCATCTTTAGTTTAGTTCATTGAATCTTAACTTTTGGATGATCATGTTATACAAGTATTGTTCAATTTAATTCACACCCACGCACTTGTCCTAATTTGCTTGGTGATGGGGGAATTTGATGTCAGTGTAACGATGCAAGAAGCAATATGGTTTTGAGAAGGGTAGCTTTTGTGATTGGAAGACTGTTTAACAGCTAAGAAGATGGTGATAATATTCTTATATGTGGATGTGGTGTATTACCATTATTTTTGCTTGCATAACAATAATAGCAGGTTTTAACTCTCTATTATTGTAACCCATTAACTAAATCAGCCATAGCTATAAATTGCCTCAATTTCTCAAGATTGGGGCTTTGTTTGCATGAAAGATAATAGTAATTAACCACTAACTCAATTATTCATCTTTAGTTTGGTTCATTTAATCTCAACTATAAGTTGTGTTCAATTTAAGGAATGCAAACTCATGCACTTGTCTTTATTTTGCTCAGTGAAGGAAGAATTTGATTTCAGTTAGAGATGCAGCAATCTTGGTTATTGGTTTTGAGAAGGGTAGCTTTTGTGAATTAATCTTTGGACAATTAGGATAATTTAGAGACAGGAAAATGCCCTTTTAGCCTCAAGTTATAGGCCTCATTTTTGGTCAGCCACTAATAAGTTCAATATTAGATGGACATAAGCCCAGTCAAGCGAGGGGAATTGGGATTGTTTTTATTTTTAATGGGCAAAAGATAAGTCCACTCGATACTTCCTTTCATTTCCATAACCCCCCACCCCACCCCCTTATTTTTGTCATGTTGATATTGCTTGCTTCTTCATATGTTAATACTTTGATATTGCTTGCTTCTTCATATGTTAATACTGGAGAGATAGGCATTGTCTTAGTTGCTTTGGGTGCCACTACAAATTTTAGCATGAGTTGGCAGTGTTCTTATAGCAGTGAAGAAGTAACCACAATTTGAGTTCATTGTATCACGGTACGTTCTTTAACTGCATGAGATTTGCACAGCTGGAAGCTTTCATGTATTTTTCCAGTTTGGTTGAAGGAAACTTATATTCATTGAAAAAAGAAGAAAAGGAAAGGAGAAGAAAACTCCAATTTGAAATTGTGCACAAAAAAACATAATTTCTTTTATAGATCAACTGTAATATAAGCGCACAAAGGTCCTAATATTTTTTTTTTTGATAGGTAAGAAAAAGTATATTAAAAAAACTGCTAGATGCAAAATTGCACTAGCAAAACAAAGTACAAAAACGATAAAAAGCAAAAACATAAAAAGCATTAATTACAGAGAAGAAGAGAGCTAAGGAAAAAAGGGATAGAGTCACTAGATGTGAGTCCCCAAGCCCTAGCCCAATCAAAAAGGGAACCCAAAAAGAAAGCAAACAGTTGGTCCTCATATCTATCCAAATCCTCAAACGTCCACCGATTGCATTCCCTCCAAATACACCACATCAAACACAACGAAACTAGATTCCAAATGTAAGATGAATGCTTCCCCAACCAATTCCACGAACTAAATAGACAATCTTGCACCGTACGCGAGGGAACCCATGAAATCCCAAAAATCCTAAAGACAAAACACCACAGCCAATAAGCCTTTCCACAATGTAACAACAAATGATCCACTGTCTCACCGCAGCAACGACACATAATGCATCAGTCAACGAAATCAAAGCTCCTAAGTCTCAAGATATCTCCCGTGAGGATCCTATCCCACGCAGCTGTCCAAACAAAGAAAGAGACACGCCGGGGTGCCTTAACCTTCCAAATACCTTTCCAAGGAAAAGCAATGAAAGAAGAGCCATGTAACTTATGATAATATGAGCGGATAGTGAAATCCCCGTTTTTTGTCAAGTTCCATCTCAAACGATCACCATCAGTCATGGAAGGTAAATTGGATGCCAAGAATCGAAAGAAATCATCCACCACATCTGCCTTTCAATCATTAGGACCTCGAATGAAACGAACATCCCAAGTTCTCCTATCCCTTGCTCCTTGACATATCAGAGATGATTCTACTGATGCCTCTCTGTTTGCAGCAAAATTGTACAAGGCTGGAAAAGCCAAATGGAGAGGAAGATCTCCGCACCACCTATCTGTCCATAATTTCACTCTATCTCCCACCCCAACCTTATACTGGACATTTTTGTTAAAAACTTCCCAACCCATCCGGATACTTCTCCACAAACCACACCCATGAACACCCCTTCCCAACTTAGAGGTCCCCCCCCCCCCCCCCCATTCTTCCCCAAATTCCAAAGCTACCACCATCCTCCAAAGTCTATTCTCCTCGATCCCAAAACGCCAAAGTCACTTTCCTAGTAAGGCTTTATTGAAAGTGGTCAATTTCCTAATACCCAAACCACCATTAGCAATAGGCATACATACTTTATCCCAACCCAATAAATGTGTCTTAGAGTCACCCCACAGGAAGTCCCTTTGTAGCTTCTCAATTTTGTTGGCCACATGTGTAGGAATGGTGAACAAAGATAAAAAATAGGTGGGAAGACTAGATAATGTACTTTTAAGCAGTGTCAACCTACCACCTTTTGATAAGTACAACTTCTTCCACCCTGCCAACTTCCGATCAAATTTCTCCAAAATAGGGTTCCAAATAGAAGGAGACTTATGGGACGCTTCCAACGGCATACCTAGGAATGGCAACGGGTCGGGTTCGGGCCGGGTTTTTCCATACCCGGACCCGACCCGCGGGGCAAGACCCGTGGCCCGTACCCGGCCCGTTTAGGCTACCGGGTTTTTTCCCGGGGCCCGGACCCGCCCCAGCCGGGCCCCATGGGCCCCGCGGGCCCCATTTAGGGATTGGGCCCAATTCGTGGCCCAACCAAAAAAAAAAAAAAATTTTAAGCCCAAATTTATTTTTGCCTACATTCAAGCCTAGATAACGTGGCCCAAATGCCAAATCAGTCCAAATCATAGGCTACTAATCATAAATCAATAAATCAAATGTTAATTATAAATCTATAAATCAATAAACCATAACTAATATCATAATCATAATTCAATAAATCATAACTAAGATTTTAAATCAATAAATTACCTAGCTAAGATAACCATTTAATCATTAATCAACAAAATCATAACTAAAATATAGGAATATAGGAATATATATATATATATATATATATAGAAGGTATTTTTGTAATTATAGGTGCCGGGTTTTTAACCGGGCCGGGTCTCGGGTCGGGTCTCGGATTTTTTTGATAAAACCCGAACCCGACCCGGACCCGCTTCGGGTTTTTTTTTTAAAACCCATACCCGACCCTATTCCTAATCGGACCGGGTAAAACTCGGTCCATTAGGGTCGGGCCGGGCCGGGTACCCGCGGGTCGGGCAAAAATTGCCATCCTTAGGCATACCAAGATACGTCATTGGCAAGGCCCCAACCCTACAACCCAAAAACTCTGCCAAAGCTTGCACATTATTTACCTCCCCTATAGGAACTATCTCACTTTTAGCTATGTTAACCTTCAAACTAGTCACAGCCTGAAAACCAAGAAGCAGCAATCGAACATGAAGGACTTGCTCCACCTCAGCATCACAAAACAAAATAGTATCATCCGCAAACAGCAAGTGGGAAACGCATTCCCCTCTACCCCTCCTACCATTCGCTCTAAAACCACTAAGTAAACCTGCCCTCTCCATTTTCTTCACCATCCTACTAAATACCTCCATCAAAACTAAAAATAACAAGGGAGACAACGGATCACCTTGTCTCAATCCTCTAGAACTACCAAAGAAGTCAGCTGGAGACCCATTGACCAATACAAAGAACTGCACTGTAGAGATACAAGTTCGAATCCAGCTACACCATTTCTCCCCAAAGCCCATTTTCTTCAACAACTTCAGAAGCGCCTCCCAATTCACGTTGTCATAAGCTTTCTCAATATCTAACTTACAAATCACCCTCGGAATCTTACTCTTCATTCTGCTATCAACACACTCATTGGCAATGAGAACTGAATCAAGGATTTGCCTACCTCCCATAAAACTATTCTGAGATTCAGATATCAATTGATCTAACACCATTTTCAATCTATTTGCCAAAACATTGGCCAAGATTTTATATAAACTCCCCACCAAACTAATAGGTTTGAAATCACGAATGTTGGAGGCATCATTCTTCTTAGGAATCAAAGCTATAAAGGTAGCATTAAGAGATTTCTCAAACTTACAGTGCTGATGGAACTCTTCAAAGACTGCCAAAACATCTCTTACTACTACCCTCCAGCAGTGATGGAAAAAGGCCATAGAAAAGCCATCTGGACCTGGGGTTTTATCCCCTTCCATATCTCTGACCACTGATAGAATCTCATCTTTCTCAAACCTCCTCTCCAACCAGCCCCTCTCCAACTCTCCTATTTGGTCAAATTCTAGTTTTTCCACAAAAGGTCTCCACTCCTCAGACTCTTGATACAGAGTTTTATAGAATTGAACTACTTGAGCAGCAACTTCTGCTCCGTCCTCATAAATCACCCCATCCACTTCTAAGAAGCTTAGGTGGTTAAACCTTCTATGAGAATTAGCCATCTTGTGAAAGAACGTAGTATTATTATCTCCCTCCTTAATGCACAAAGGTCCTAATATAAATACAAATGCTACAATAAACCCGGGCACAACATACAGATGTAGCAAACTGGGATTCCAAAACCCTATATTAGCAATAAAAGGGACAAAGTATGGCTACCATTTCAAATTTATGGCCAGGTCCAGCAGTGATTCTACTTGGCGTATGGTTCTTTGTTTCTCCTGTTGCTTCAACCTACTCGCAACAGATTCAGGATCAAATGAATCTTGTCCATGCTGTGCTTCAGTTTGTTGATACCGGACCTCTTGTAGCAATGCATTAACCTCTCTGACAAAGTCTACCCTTAAAAGTGTATCATCAGCTTCAAGTGGAGGTCGAAGTGGCCCTTGATGCTGTTGGGGAAAAAGTAAGCCGTTATGAAGTTAAATCAAACACAAATTAATTTGACCAAAAGGATATAGTGTTTATATTAGATCTAGTTGTGAAATATATCATCTGCTCCAAAGTTGAATGAAGCAATCCCAGACTGGTTAGTTTTATCTTGAACATTAAATGATCTCCCATTAGAAAAATATTCCATTATCTTGGATATAATAGAGCCATGCTTTTATTTTACCGCCCAAGAAGGAGAAATGTGAATGTTCCTCAAATTAGTCTAGGTACTTCCTACAATCAATACCAACTCCTATAATTTTTTATTCTGTGCCTTCACAAAAAGAATGGTTATGCGCTTGTCCCTACATGCAGAGATTGTCCTGGTGGCCTGATGCCACTCCTGATTCCTTGAATGTGTGCATGCAAGAGAGGTTTCTATGAGAATGACCAATATGTCATTCTATACCCTTATAGATTTCTTCGGTACAGCTAAAAGAAAAGGCACCATCATACAGATGAAAAAGAAAAAAAGAAAAGATCCATGAATTCTACAAGAAACACGCTAGTTGTGGCTATCATGTAGTTTGATCAAAGCCGTAGGAAATATAATTTGTATATTTGCAGCATACCTTATCAATGTCAAATCCTGCTGGAACAAGAATGCTAAATGGATCCTCTCTTGGAAAGGTGTCAACCATGCGTTTTTTGCATTCCTTCATCCAGCCTTCATCATCAAACCCATCATGCATATTCAAAAGATTGTTGAGCAGTCTCATGGCAGGAGTAGCCTCCTGTTTCAAAATCTCAGTCTAAAATATTAAGTAAAATTCAAAGCTTATAATTCTATTTTCTCCCAAGTAAGGCAACGAAGAAAGTAAACTACAAAATGAAAAGGGCCTAAAGGA
Source organism: Notholithocarpus densiflorus (assembly GCA_030021035.2). NCBI lineage: Eukaryota > Viridiplantae > Streptophyta > Magnoliopsida > Fagales > Fagaceae > Notholithocarpus > Notholithocarpus densiflorus. The sequence goes on from JARYZH020003123.1 coordinate 10,109, forward strand.
GTGTCACGGTGCAAGATGTGCTAGGTTGGAATAATTATGTAAGGATTCTACTAAAAATCAGCATGATTTCAGACAAGATTTAACAATGTTCAGCATTTGGTTTTGAAAGTTAAAACCCATCTGTGTATTGAAACAAATGAATTTGAGCATGGCACTATTATATGAAAAGTAGTGTATACCTCAACCCTTCTATATAACAGATCAAGACTTCTTATAGCATCCTTTTCTTCCTGGAAAATGAGATAAATATCTAAATCAACATTAGAGAGAGAGATAAAGAGACTGCATTATATTAAGTTCTACTGAACTCATACTATTAAGATTTACAAGGAACCAAAAAAAAAAAAAAAAAAAAAAAAAAAGGACAAGGCAAAGCCTTAATGCTAAAAAGGACAAATAAATTCCCAATTCTTGCCTTAAAACAAAAATACAAATTAAGAGGACTTGAGCAAATTTATTTGTTAGACATATGTAGTAAAACCTATGAATAGTCAGCTAACAACCAACTGCTTTACCATTGAGTTGTTGAGGAACAATGAGAAATTAGATATTGATTTAAATTCCCTTTCTCAACCCATGACCAGTATGAGCTTGATTTTCCTTAAGTTACAGGTATTGTGTTGGATATCAGATTGACATTGAAGGTTCAATGGTCTTTAATTTCTCTATTTGTTTGATAACTTATTTCTAAGTAAGAGAAACCTCCTAAAAGAAGACCTTGAACTCTCTTTTTCTCCAAATAATCATAAGTAATATGCGATTTAGAGTAACTTTGTCATCAGAGTCCTTAATCAACATGGATGCCTTGCTTATAAGAAATAGCTAATCATAGTAACTTCATCACTTTTCCTTCATGAGAAATATTAGTTGAGAATTTGATACTCATAAATTCCAGATTCTAATCTATGACACATATTATTTTCTTCAAACTCGTGTAAAAACAAACTTTCTTTTAAATAAAAAAAATAGAAAAAAAAAAAAAAAAAAAAAACAAAACAAAACAAAATTTGGTTCTATAAGTATTTACAAATCTTTGAGACTTATGAAACTAATGCTGAAATGCCATAAACACTCCTACACCTATAGAGAAATTAGTAAAGGCAGCCATCAAGTTTGAACATTACAATAATCAGTGATTGCAAACATTTACATTAACACACTAAAAAATGTTTGCAAAACATTACACTACAACAACATTGCATTAAAAGAAAAGATGCCACACAGAATTTAGAGACAACAAAAGACTAACTTACGTCACGTCTAGCAAGATCAAGGCGATTCCATATGACCATTAGAACAAGTTCATTGAGTTCTCCTTTCTCAGCAGCTTTCTCAATTTCCTGCATATAAGAAAGTTAATCAATAGTCACAATTATCCTACATGAATAGTTTGACTCAACTTCCCACTTATGGAAAATGCTACAAGCTACAAAGGATGTATGAGTATGGACAGCAACGAAATGAGATGTCCTTAGATATAAGACATAAATATTTCCTTCATAATGAAAACAAAAGCAGCCAAAAAAGGAAAAAGGAAAGGGCTTTTACTTTTCAGAAGGACTTCTATCGACCCATGTGTATGCAGAAAGCACTCTTTAGAAATGAACACATTCTCATAATTTAAAGTCTTAATCTCTTGACAGATTAAGCCATTTGTGAGGCTTGAATACTGTAATTTATGATTACCTCTTCAACTTCTTCAGCAGCTCTGATCAAGCTCGAAACCAATCTCCGTGCTTTTCTGACATCTTCTTCCAGATACCCTTTCAAGCGTGTGCCAATTTCACGATACTCTTCAATCTTTCTTTCCTCTTCTTCTTCTTCCTGTTGACGTCTTCGATGAAGCTCCATTGTCTTTTCCCGTTGCCGTGCTTGCCATTCCTAACCTTGAGTAGGTTAATGCAACTTTCCAAATAGTGCACATCTTAGAGGTTACATGAGTTCAACATAATAAGAATGTGGGTTTTACATTTAGGCAACATATTGTTATATACAGAATGCACACGATGCCCCAAAACCCATCAATCAGGACCAGTTATCCATTCAATTGAGGGAGTGATC
>JARYZH020003124.1:0-12167 GCA_030021035.2 Notholithocarpus densiflorus
TAAAATTTTTAATATTTTTATTTTAAAATTATTGATAACTAAAATTTTATTTTATTTTAAAATAAAATAAAATATTTTTAATATTTTTTAATTCTGCCGTTTGTCACGTGTACATTTTCCGTCTTTGATGTAACGGTAGGGACCAAAACAGGAAGCATTTTTCTGGATAGGGACTAAAAGCGGTAAAAATAAAATGTAGGGACTAAAATGGGAATCGCCTGAAAATGTAGGGACTAAAATGTGCTTTTCGCCTAAAAACTTTAAACCGCCTATCCCACTTTTTTCAATCCCCACAGGCCCACACACACCTATATATATTCCGTCTCATTCCTCTTGTTTCCTTCTTATGATAAAGCCAAAACTAAAGGGTGTTTTTTTCCGGTTGCAAAATAATTTAATCTTTCCCATCAAAACTGACACATACAAAATCCAATACATAGCCTTTTCCAAATCCCAAAAAATTGAATATTTTATTATTATATATTTATATATATATATATATATATATATATATATATATATATCACATTAACAAGTGCTGTACAACACCCTTATCTCATAACCAAAGGTCTGACACCAAAAATCATTGCGTACAATACAAGGGAGTTTAGATAAGCATTATGGTGGGATTAATAAAATTGGGATTAACAAGTTTGGGTTTAAAGATTTGAGTTTCTCGGTTTTTGAGTTTAGTTGGTGCAATCAATAAGAAGGAAATGATAGAGTCTATTTGAGGTTGGATAAGGCTCTTGCAACTCCAAGGTGGATAGAGCATTTCTCAAATGTAAGAGTCCAGCATTTAGAGGAAACCACGTCTGATCACTGCCCCCTGTTACTTGCTTATTCTAACTCCTTTCAAAAGCGTGGAAAATGTAGATTTTTCTTTGAGGCTATATGGACAAGACGGGCTGACTGCAAGGAGCTGATTGAGGAGGTTTGGAATGCTAACAGTAATCTCCATGATCTGAGTAGTTTTAGTGCAGGGCTTAAAGTATGTGCGGACAGCCTTGCTAAGTGGGGGAATTCTGTTTTCAGGCAGATTCCGAAGAAGATTCTAGAGAAGAAAGAAAGGCTTGGTGAGTTGTTAAGAGATGACATAACACTTCAAAATGGGACTGAAATTAATAAGCTAAGAAAAGAAATTAATCTCTTGCTGGATGATGAGGAGGTTTGGTGGCAGCAGAGATCAAGAGTGCAATGGCTGGGTGAGGGTGATCATAATACAAAATATTTTCATCATCGTGCCTTTGAACGAAGAAGGAAGAATGCTATTGTTGGGTTGTGGAATGATGAAGGTGTTTGGTGTGATAGCAAGGAGGATATAGTCAAGACTGTAATTGGTTATTTTGAAGACATTTATACCTCCATATACCCGTCCCGCTTGGAAGAGGTAACAAACTTAATTCAGGCCAAAGTGTCAGAGGAGATGAATGGTGATCTTACCAAGGATTTTACCGCAGAGGAAGTCAAAACAGCTCTTCGGCAAATGCATCCAACTAAAGCACCTGGGCCAGATGGGTGATGAAATGTATAACAACAGTCACATACTCGGTGTTGATTAATGAGGAAGCTCATGGTCGAATTTCTCCAACTAGAAGACTTCGATAAGGCGATCTATTATCATCCTATCTATTACTTTTCTGTATGGAAGCTTTCTCTGCCCTTATATCTGATGCAAGTAATAGGAATCTTCTCAATGGAATATCCATTTGTAGGGGCTGCCCTAGAGTCACGCATTTATTCTTTGCGGATGATAGCCTGTTTTTCTGTAAGGCTGAGAGGGAGGAGGTCAGCAGGTTTGTTGAAATTCTCGAGCTTTTTGAGGTTGCATCGGGGCAAAAGATCAATATGGATAAGTCTTCGGTGACCTTTAGCCAGAATACCCCGGTTGAAACAAGAGGAGAGGTCTTGGAAATTCTAGGGCCAATGCAAGAATTAAGGCAAGGAAAATATCTTGGGCTCCCATCAGTAATAGGCAAGTCAAAGAATCAGGTTTTTGCAGAAATTAAGGAGAAGGTTGGAAAAAAACTCTCTGGGTGGAAAGAAAAAATGCTTTCTGTGGGGGGAAAAGAAATTCTGATTAAAGCAGTCACGCAGGCAATCCCTACTTATACTATGAGTTACTTCCAACTACCAAAAGGACTTTGTGAAGACCTAGAAAGAATGGAGAGGAATTTTTGGTGGGGTCAGAGAGATCAAGAGGCAAAAATGGCTTGGGTCAGCTGGAGGAAAATGTGCAAATCAAAATCAGATGGTGGTATGGGTTTTCGCAACCTACAAGCCTTCAATTTAGCAATGCTTGCGAAGCAGGCATGGCGTATTATGACAAACCCAAACTCGTTGATTGCAAGAATTTACAAGGCCAAGTACTTCCCCTTTAGTGATATTTTGGGTGCAAAGCTTGGATGCAGCCCTTCTTATGCGTGGAGAAGCATTTATAATAGCTTTGAGGTTATTTGAAAGGGTATAAGGTGGAGGGTTGGAAATGGGAAGATGATACATATTTGGGAAGACAAGTGGCTGCCTAATCTCACTGCTTACAAAGTATGCTCCCCCCTACAAGATATTGGAGATTTTCCAATGGTGTCATCGCTAATCGATGAAGAAACAAGGCACTAGAAAGTGGAGATTGTTAAGAGGTTTTTTCTTCCTTTTGAGGCTGAAACCATCCTTAACATTCCCCTTAGCTATAATTTGTCGGAAGATAGCATAATTTGGTTGGGAAACAAACAAGGAGTTTTCACTGTTAGGAGTGCATATTATGTTGCGCTTCCTATTGTGGAAAATTCTGAGGAGGGTGAGTGTTCAAGCGGGGATTCTAGGACTCGCTTATGGAAGAAGGTTTGGCAACTCAAGCTCCCTGCCAAAGTCATAATATTTACTTGGAGGGCTTGTATGGATGGGCTGCCCATTAGGCTAAATTTGGCAAAGAGAGGTCTAAATGTGGGGGCTGAATGTCCACTCTGTGAGAAGGCTGTTGAAAGTTCTAGCCATGCCTTAATTTATTGTAATAAGATTTGTGAGGTATGGTGGAATTGGCAAGATTGTCCAATAAAACTATTGGCTGTGAACAGGTGCTTTGTGGACTTAGCCTTGGAAATATTAGATGTTGGCTCTCTGAATGACCTTGAGACTCTCTTTGTTACTGCGTGGGCTATTTGGTTTAACAGAAATCAAGTGGTTCATGAGTCTAAAAGCAGTCCCCATTCTCAAATATGGAACTTGGCGATGCGTACACATGAGGACTACAAAAATGTTGTTCTGTATTGTCGGGTTCAACAACAACAAGCCCTAGATGTTGGATGGGCAGCGCCTCCTCCGGATGTATATAAGATAAATGTTGATGGTGCTACGGCTGGGATTGGATGTAGGTCCTCTGTTGGTGTGGTTATTCGAGATAGTAGGGGGATGGTTGTTGCTGCGGCTTGTAAGGTGCTGAATGGGGACTATGGGGCTGCTGTTACAGAAGCTTTTGCAGTGGATGAAGGGATTTGGTTGGCTATGGAGATGGAACTTCAACGAATTATTGTGGAGTCCGACTCTCGTGGGGTGGTTGACGCTATTAACGAGAGTAGTTGCAATGGTGAGTTTGGGATGGTCATCCAAGGTTCTTTGGAGCTGCTGCGGTCTTTTAGGAGCTGGAAAGTGCAACATCTGAAAAGGGACTACAATAGAGCCGCGCATGAGCTGGCTCAGTTAGCTAAGACATTGGGTTCTTCTCAGCATTGGAAAGGAATTGAGCCGCCGGTCATACAGCATGTGTTACTGCTAGATAGAGCTAAGTGTTAGCTTTGTTTTGTTTTCGTTCTTTCTTTCCTGTTGCTGTGCTTTGTTGTTATCCATTTTCAGATTAATGAAAATTCAGTTTCAGTTTCAAAAAAAAAAAATACTAAATACTTATATTATATATACAAATTGAATAATTTATCGGTAATTCAATATACAAAATCTGATTTTGGTATTTTTTATATGTAGGTCAAAAGTTTTGACTCTTGGAGATGTATTCATAGGAGAAGGAATGAGATGGAATAAAGAGATATTATAAGAAAATCTTCAACACATTAGTGACTTGAAATGTAGGTTTTTGTGTGGGTGTAACTAAATACATGATTCTCCCATGAATTTTTTTTCTTAACTCTTATAAACCGCCTTACAATACGGGATGCATGATTTGTTAGTGTGTTCTGGTTGCCATAATTGAAGATCATAATGCTTAATTAGCAATTTGGTCATCTGTGGAATTGTGTTGTCACGTTTATTAACTTTTTTTTAAAGAGAGTTTTAACTCATAAAGTCTACATTTGATAATAACTCTTTATTATCTGATCAAAACACTAATCAGTTTTTAGTGTAGCCGAAAATTGAATCTCAAATCTCTTATCACGTTTCCTAACTCTGTATAGCAAGAATAAATATAATTGTTGTGTAGTAGAAATAAATGGCAAAATGGCTCTAGAAAATTGCAATTAATCATAGCAAACGGAAAAAAAAAGAAGTTCTCTCATAATAAAAGGCAATATTATTGGTTGGTGTTTAAGCCTAGCTAGGAGGTTACGCAAGTTGGCAGCTTCATGGCCTTGTTTTTTTTTTTTTTTTTTTTTTTTTTTTTGGATATGATGTTGTTTCTCACTTTCTCTTCTTTTATATAGATTTTCGTTAAGTAGCGTTTGAAATTATGGGGGTGTTTGGTACATGCACTTAAAAACATGTGTTTTATTATTTGAAAACATGTGTGGAAATATGTGTGGGTGAAAAAATGTGTGAAAAAATGTGTAATGTTATTTAAAAACATGTGTTTTTTTTTGGAATGGTGTACCAAACACCCTCTGTATTTTGTCCACAAAATTTTATTGTGTCAATGTGTGTTAAGCTCGGTGGTTTTTCGTAATTTGAGTTATCTAGGAAAAGTTTTGGCTATTTGCTAAATCTGGAGTTTATTTGCGTTATAGGTACTATTTCAAGTTATTTAGGGAATTGAGGAAAGAGAGTGAATTTCGGCAACGGTGTCGCCGAAATTCAACAAAAGTATGAGAGAGAAAGAGTAAAAGTGGGAGAGCGAAAATTCTAAATGTGTAACATTAATAAGAAAATGTGTAAATTTCAAATTGGAATGAACGAAAAATTATGACACTATAAAAGAAAGTCTTCACGCGTGTGATGAGGCTATATATATATATATAAATATAAATATATATATATATATTATGTTGTGATATTAACAATATCAAATTCATAAGAGATCATCACTTATGCTTATTAAAAAAGATTAAAAAAAAAAAAAAACTCTATAGAAAAGACAAAAACATATTTCTCAAATCTTTGATATTGTATTAGAAAATGTGACACATAACTTTGAGACCATGATAAAATATAAACAATAAATTAAAATGAATTATATTTCATAAAAAAAAAATTAATAATATACGTGAAGAGAAAGAGAAGCATTAACGTAGTTTTGGACAAAACTTGATGTCATTGGTAATAGTGATCAATGTAATATACATTGATGTCATTGCAAATAGCCAAAACTTGTTCAATGTATTAACTTTCCAAGAAATTGCAATAACATAAAACAACTATAGATTCCTATTCCAACTAAAATGCAAAACAAACTCCTAATAAAAAGCAAATACATACAGCTGTACAACTCCCACTGAAGCAGATCCAACACTAGCCGTTGCCCACCATATCAGCCACTTCCAATTCCAATAATCCGTGGATTATTGCACGTATTGATCAATGTAATATACCGAAAGGATGGCCATGGTATAGATCATCTGGGTGTGCATGTGTTTTTGACACGACCTACTATTTAAGTTGCCTTTGAATTTCACACAATCTATTTGTTCACTTTGAAATGTCGGTTTCTTTTTGGCCTCCAAGGGAGTACTAGATACGAATACGACATCCAATGTCCCATTTATTTATTTTTTTTGAAGAACTAAGATTTGGACGGATCTAGACCAATCAGCCCTGGCAACTGGTACTATACTAGCACTGTTTTCACCCCTCCCTCCCTCACTCAGTTACACGGATGACAGATCATTCACACCACAATACCTCTTGTGTTCTCTCCAAGTGTGTCCAAAATTTCTTTGAAAACACCAACACCAACACCATAATTTAGAACACAACTTTATCATGTGAACCGCCTTACCATACATAATACACGACCTAGACGTCTCTAGAATTTTTTCTACTACTATAAATTTAAGCCATTTGTTCATTCACCAAACATACATTGAAAATACACATCCTATATATACATATATCTCTTGTGGTTGATTAGAAACCCATCAAACCACATCTTGATAGAGCAAAAAATGTTATCGGAGAAAACTGTCTCCACCATTGTAAAGGCGGTGATGATCATGATACTCACATTGCTCATTGTTAACAGCAAGCCCTTTGAAGCTACAAGGCCTTTGGTTGCTGTCATGAAGTCAGGTATACTTGAGACAGCCAAGCAGCCCAAGCTGGTATCAGTTTCACAAGTTCGAGCCCCGACTCCATCTTCTGCGCCTAATCCATGCACTTACTTGCCTGGACCCGATAATGGTTCGGGTTGCCATCATCATTAATTGAAGATAATGGAGGAGCTTAGCAATTTGGTCATCTGATTCTGTGGAGTTTTTTGTAGTCATGCTTCTGTTACGTGCAATAATCCACGGATTGGAATTGGAAGTGGCTGATATGGTGGGCTAGTATTGGATCTGCTTCAGTAGTGTTTGGGCAATAGCCAATAGGAGTTGTGTAGCTGTTTTTGCTTTTTGTAGTGCTTTAGTAGTACCAGTTTCTTCTGAATTATTGCAAAAAAGAAAAAAATTATGTTAAGCTATAGTTGTTTTATGCTATAGTTGCAATTAATCGTAGTATCGAAACCCAGGAGGTTACATAGGCACGTTGGCCGCCATGATGTTGTTGTTGTTGTTTTTTTTTTTTTTTTTGAGAATGGCCATGTTGTTTCTTTTATTTTATTTTATGGGATGTGTTAACGGGCACCGTAAGGTGCCTGTTAACAACAACTTCTTTACTTATTTTTTACAATTTTTTGTCAACTTTTGTAACTTTTTGCAGCTTTATACTATTTTTTACATATTTTTACTACTTTTTACAGCTTTTTAAATGAAAAATACGTCCTTAACCAGCACCATACCGGTGCTGGTTAACATTTGCCTTATTTTATATAATTTAATATATATATATAAAAACATTTTCGTTAAGCACCGTTTGAAATTACATTTTCGTCCATAAAATTTTACTGTGCCAATGCGTGTAAAACTGGGTGGTTCTTTTTTTTTTTTGTAATTTGAGTCTGACCACAAAAAGAAAAGGTCCAGAAACAGGTAAAAAAAATGAAAGAAAAGTGAGTACTTTCTTAGTGAACATGGTCCTTTTAAGGTTTTCTAATTCAGAATTCTATGCTGAGATTTTTGTCGAAACATCAAGTACGATGGCTTTGAGTCTGACCACGATAAGCCTTTGCTCATGGCCATCAAGGGACAGATTTACGACAAGCTGTTTTTTTTGGAATTTTCTTAGATAGTCGGAAGCATATTTCCTTTCACTGAAGTGGGGGTGGGCCTATGACCATTGGGACTCACCTCTATGCGAAGGGGGGGGGGGGGGGGATAGTCCTTTTTTCAGGTATTTTTGCCTACTTTCAAAATTTTTTTTTTTTCTTGGCTTTCTCGGGCTTTATTTTGTCTTAATTTTTTTGAAGTAAATACGGAAAACTGAGTTTTAGGCTACGTTTGGATTGGGCTGATACGTTTGTGTTTGTGTTTTCAGTTTTTTTTTTTTTTTTTTTTTTGGGGTACGCTTCAAGCCAATTTATTACTGTTTATTTACTGTTGCAGTTACTGTTTATAAACAGTAGCCGCAATGACTTTTCCGCTGTGAACAGTGCATTCGTGCACTGTTCAAGGACTCACAAATTACACTTTTTAGCAATTTTTTTTATTAAAAATGGGTCTCGTGGAACTATTTACACATTTAAAAATTATTTTGCTACAGTATTTTTCAGTTTTCAATTTCAGTTTTCAGCTGTATCCAAACGGACCCGCATCTGGGTTCTTTTGTAACTGATGGTATTAGTTGATATGTGATGAATTTTTAGAGGGGTTTTGAGTTTTGGGATTCTGGGCGTGTGAAAAACTATAGAACTTTTTTTTTTGGGGGGAGGTTTGGTAAATTTTAGCACAGCCCAACAACATTTTGGGATTAATGTTTGGGTGCATTCAATTGTTGAATTTTTTAGGGTATTTTTGTTGTTGGATCACCGGTTGCTTTGCCATCTGGGTATAGGAGATTTTTGCCTTTATGGTGAATTTTCCTGTGGGTAATTATTATTTTATTTAAGAATCGCCTTAGGGTAATTAAAGTCAATTAATTACTAGCCGAGATTGCCTTCATGGTGAGTTTGCCTTAGGGTAATCAAAGTTTTTTTTTAATGACTTTATTAATATTATTATTAGTTTAGTAATGCTTTCAAGTGAAATGCTTGTGAATATCATGTGAAATGTTATCCCAAGGGCTATGCTCATAGTGTACAAACCAAACATGGTCCATTATGCACTTTCATGCTTAGGAATTATATGGTCTGTTCCACTCACAATATTGTGTATCGCATACAAAACTCACAGTGTTGGGTAACCTATAGCTCAGAGATACATTGCAGCCTCCTCTGGGCTGAATCTTGCTGCTAGCGGTGACCAGAAACTCTTCCCTTGGTGTAATTAGTAATCTGCCCTCACCTATTAATATATATATATATATATATATATATTTTTTTTTTTTATTATAGCTTGCTTCATTCAGTTTTTTTTTCAGTCATCTAGGTCTGGAATATTGTTGTGCTGAATGCCTCCTGACAATTATTTTTATGGTGAATGCTGTCTGATGGATTGATGAATAACGAAACTTAGATTCATGAGATGTGCCATTTATAGGTTGCTTTTTCTGTTAATAGATTTTGTTGTTTGAGTATTGTTTTTGGTGATTATACTGTCATTGGATGCAACGGATTAGTGATTGGGCTTGTCCCGTTGATGTTAATTTGATTTGGAATGTGAGAATGGAACTGTATTCTCTTTCTAGTCTCCAATTTTTTGTTTAGGTAAATACAGCTTGCATAAATAACTTAAGTTCTTACAAAACGACTTTACCAAGCCTCAGAGTTATCAAACTCTGATAAAATAAAATTAAAAGGTACATCAGAAGGGGATCTTCAAATAACATGACATCTGAAAATAAGGAACAACCTCTCTTAGCTAAAGCATTAGCACACTTGTTGGTTTCTCAACGCTAAAGCATCAGCACACTTGTTGGTTTCCTGATGGTTGTGCTTCACTTCACACCTATGGAAAGCTTGGACTAAATTCTTGCAGTCATGTACAATGCTACAGGTAAGAATGTTAGGACAAGAAACACTGTTGAAAGCTAATACAATTTCCGTAGCATCCAGTTTCACAATTAAATAATGGATTCCTTACTCCTTAGCTAAAATGAGACCATATCTAACTGCCCAAACTCCAGCCAAAACACTCAAGCTTGTTGATGCAGGGAATTTAAGTAATTGTTTTTCATTTGTAGTTGAACACAAAACCAGTAGCAATAGTTGCTTGTGTCTAAACAGTGGGTTAGAGATTGTTATTGTAACAGAAATCACTTAAGAGTCATTTGTACTTGGTTAGTTGATTAGATTGCCAATTAGAAATCAGGTTGTCTTTAATTGAGCCAATCCAGTGACTGCTAGTATAGTGCAGCTTGCATAAATAGCAGATTAGGCTCTTGCTCTCATTTGTGTTTAATTTTTGTATGTGAATGAAATAAGCCCTTTAGAGCTTTTCTTGAACCTTATAGAGGTGCCTAACCACCTATCAATTTGTTTAAAGTAACTCACATTCCATTTAGTTCTAATTCATATCACAGTCAATCACTTTCCCTGCATCACTAGCCCAATAGCTCTGTAGAATCCGTTTACCCAGTTACCCTCTGCATTTCGAATAAGTCCACCCTCACCAGCCTGGCCTGTGTTCCCCCTGGAGGATGATAGAGACAGAAACAAATCCAATGACATCGTTTCAGGAAATCCAACTACAATGATGCCATTACAGTAAAACTTAATACAAACAGCAGCATTTCATACAAGTGCCAAAGCCCCAAATTGTGCTCTGTCTAATTATCTCCCTCAGGTTTAACACGTGGTGCAATTAGTGGAAACATGTGTTTAATTTCTGATCACAGGCTGTCAATCTGTTAAGAGTTGTTAGAGTTCTGTAAGAGAATTAGTTCTGGTTTACCGCCTAAATTGATCTAAGCTTAAGCTTATCTCAGTCCTATAAATAGGACTCTTGTATTGCATTACAGAGTGTGCTGCATAATATCAGATTCAGATATTTTTTAATCTTTCTCTATCTCTGTTTTACTCTATCGCACATACAATCTCAAACTCTTTCAGAGGAACCATCGGTATTGAGTTGAACCAGCCCACCGGAGGTGTTTCCCATTTCAGAAACATAGTAGACCTGGCTGTAGATGTATGGTTTGAGGGTAAATAGGTAAAATTTCCATTGCCTGACTTAAACTTAGATACTTTAGTCTCGGGTTATGGCATTTATTGCTGTAAATTGCTGCATTTCTATGCAGCCAAAGATTCCATATGCCTGTCAAAAATATGATAGCCCAATGGATAGAAGATTGAGCATGAATAATAGAACAATTTCCATTCCTTTTGAACCAGGAATGAAGGGGGTTTCCCAAGAGAACCCCACTTCATTCTTGTGGAAAAACTACACATGTTGAGCATGGTTTGGGTTTTGTTATTTGCACTTTAATATATCTTGTGGAGAGGTTACATATGTTGCAATGGCAACAGGCAATTGAAACTTTCCTTGGTTTTGAAGCCGAACATGACAGAATATGTGTTATAAAACAAAAAAAAAAAAAATTCTGATGGAATTCTATGATCTATGCCACTCACAATGGTTGTGTATTGCATACAGAACTCACTTCCTCTGGGCTGAATCCTGCTGCTAGTGGTGACTAGAAACTCTTCCCTTGCTGTAATGAGTAATCTGCCCTCACTTATTAATATATATTTTTATTATAGCTTTGCTTCATCCAAATTTTTTTTCAGTCCTACAGATCTGAACTATTGTTGTGCTGAATGCCTCCCTACAATTATTTTTATGGTGAATGTTGTCTGATGGATTGATGAATATTGAACCTTAGATTCATGAGATGTGCCATTTATAGGTTGCATTTGTTAATAGATGTTGTTTAAGTATTATTTTTGGTGATTATATCGTCATTAGAGTGCATCTAATTACTGATTAGGCTTGTCCTGTAGGCTGTAGATGTTAGTTTGATTTGGAATGTGATAATGGAACCATTATTTCTTTTTAGTCTCCTATTTTTTGTTTGGCTTTTGTTATTTGCTCTTTTATATACCTTGTGGAGAAGTTATATATGTTGCATTGGTCGATTAATCAAATTTATAAAGGGCCTATTGAGATTTTTGGGTGAGTCTATTGTTATCTTACTATATATAAAAAGAGAGAGTTTTGCCTTTGTTTGTTGTGTAATAAAACGGCAGTAGAAGGGACAAACGATAGGTTGAAATCAATTGTGTTGGGCAGGAGAGAGAGATTGGGCTCTTTTGTCTTTTTCATTTTTTTTCCTATTGTTATCTGTTGCCCGATTTTCCTCCAGATTTTTCTCCCAACCACTACTGACACCGAGTAGTGAGTACTGATAGAGAAACACGTATAGAAGGAGGTGGTATTGCATGTTTCCACTATGTGTAGAAGAGAGGAAAAGAAGAAAATGATTCCACTACAAATTAGGACTTCAGGGCTTTGGGTTGTAAGTTGGGCATTAGATCTTTCATGTTTTTCAATTACTAAGAAAATGATTTATTGATTGATGGATTACAATATGCCTCCATGCTTAGGAACTTGGAGGAAAGAGAAGAGGGAGAAGGGGAAGGAAGGTTGCAAGTGACTGTGAATTGAATTTCAGGTACTTTAATGGATGCATTTGAAATGTTTTTGAAAATGTCCGAATGGACTTTTGGGTGTGTTTTTGTTATTTGTTTGTTAGCTTAATGGTATAAGCTTGTGAAAGATGTGGCCATAAAACATGATGTCAGTTTAGTATGAAGT
>JARYZH020003125.1:0-12167 GCA_030021035.2 Notholithocarpus densiflorus
TTGCATGAATCACATGTCAAATTACCAACAGCAATTACAACAAAAAAATGTGAAAGCACAATCTTCAACAATTAAAGTTAAAAAAAAAACAAAAAAAAAATCAAACTTTACACAGATACAAATTTATTAATCAAACTTAGGAAGAATAACACAATAAGAAGAGACACATGTATATGAAATCATTGAAATACAAGGCTATGCAAGCTTGAAATTGAACAACTTATGGTAATGAATCACAACAAAATAGTAGAAAGTGTCAATGCATACCTCAATGAGGTTAAACCACGCCCTACGCCAATTAGTATTTGAACAACTTATGGTAATGAATCACAACAAAACAATAGAAAGTGTCAATGCACACCTAAATGAGGTTAATCCATGCCCTACGCCAATAAGGATTTATGTAGAGAACTGCAACAATTCCCAACAACATTATTATGTAAGCCACCACAAAGCTTTTGTAGAAGGAACCCATGTCCATGAAACTACCACCTTCTTCTATCTCATGATCCGCACGCATTTTGATGCAATTGTTATGCAATGGAGGACTACACAAGAGAGAATTCCCTTCATAACTACTTTCATCGAAAGTTCTAAATTTGATTTTTTTCTATTTGGCATTGTACTAGATAAGTTGTTGTGTGCCATATTGAAGGTTCCCAATGAAGTCATTTCAGTCAACTCAGGGGTGGATTTTACCACTCAAATTGTTGTAGGAAAGATCCAGACTCTCTATCAACTTTAACTTTGAGAATGTTGTAGGGATTGGTCCAAAGAGATTGTTGTGTGATAAATTTAATGCACAGATGTTGCTTATCCTTCCAAGTTCGGGCAGGATTTCTCCAAATAATTTATTGGAAGAAAGGTCAATTCCAAACATGTAGTTGAGGATGTTACCCTGATAGGAGTCAGTTCTATTCTTTGTTGTTAACTCCGCAACTTCTTTATCATCTATACAAGGGTACGTTTAAACTTCACGAAGTTTCACATCTTGCATATTTGATGACTTTATATGAAAGTAAGCCAATGAAGGACTCTTGTAATCACAAATCGATGCTGATAAACCTCCTATATCAGGTTTTCTGGAAGATGTCTCAAAAGTAATGTTATTCAAGCAATGAGGTATT
Organism: Notholithocarpus densiflorus; assembly: GCA_030021035.2. NCBI lineage: Eukaryota > Viridiplantae > Streptophyta > Magnoliopsida > Fagales > Fagaceae > Notholithocarpus > Notholithocarpus densiflorus. Next base: position 1,128 of record JARYZH020003125.1, read on the forward strand.
TGACCTAAAAACTTATTGTAGGAAAGATCAAAGATGTTTAAGTAATGCAAAATGCATAGTTAAATTGGAACCCTACCAATTAATTATTGGCTCTCAAAATGAGAATGCTCAATGATGAGAGACTGCCGATCCAATTAGGAATGATTCTAGTTAGGGAGTTATCTTGAAGATCTAGTGTAACTAGTTAGGAATGGTTCCAGTTTTGGAATGCGCTTGGAAATGGACCGCTCAACCAATTTTTATTCAGATGAAAAAAGTTGATGCGTGACGAATTGAAGCGGTTTGGAACAAAGCCAAACAAATTAAAAGGGGGGGGGGGGGGGGAGTGGGGCTCTTGGCACTTGCATGAGATTGGTGATCGCGCTAAAGAATTAGTAAGGGAGTTTTTTTATGCTCATAAACCGGTTTCGCCATTGGCAAGGAGTAGACAACGTGTTCCTTGGGTTCCTCCTTCATTGGGCTGTTATAACGCTAATGTGGATGCTGCCATGTTTGAGGCCTCGGACTGTACCAGAATTGGGGTCGTTTTTCGGGATCACGAAGGGTGCGTCATTGCTGCTCTTAGTCAACATGTCCGCTTGACACAATCTATGGAGATGGCAGAGGCCTTGGCTGCGAGGAGAGCTGTGGTTTTTGCTAAGGAATTGAGTCTATCCAATGTGCTTGTTGAGGGAAATTGTCTTCGGGTTGTGTAGGCGTTAGCTGGTTTGGGTCATTGGAATACTTTATTTGGTCAAGTGATTGAAGACATTAGATGGCTTGGAGAGTCGTTGCAGTACTGTCGGTTCTTGCAAGTTTCCCGGGATGGTAATAGGTTGGCTCATGCCTTAGCTAGGAGAGCAGTTTCAACTACAGACATTGATGTATGAGTAGAAGAACTACCTAGTGATTTAGATGTTGTATTCCAGTCTGAGTTTCTTTTATAATAAAACAACTTACCTTTTTATCAAAAAAGAGGGGGGAGGGGGGGGAATGGGGGCAACTTAATGGAACCCATGTTCACTGCATATGGGCAATTTTGTCATTTACCCTTCAAATTTCTCTCTACCTAGTTTTCTTTCCATTTTGGGGAGAAAAATTTATGGTAGGCCCGGAAAGAAAACACTCGTGCCCCACCATCTTTTCCCTCTTTCCCCCTCCCAATCAAAAACACTTCAAAAAGTTTTTTTTTTTTTTTCATCCTCCCTAAATTCCATTCTACTAAACACATCCTTAGTGTCATGGACAACTGGAAATTGTGCAGTTATGTAATTTTTTCCCTACAAATCACAATGGTAGGTATTATTTAAGGCGACCAAATTTGATCACTTGCATCCAAAGTATCGAAGTTGTTATTGTACATATTATTTATTGTTCTTTAATATTTTCCATTGTCAAGAACGTCAAGTCAATTTATCTGTTGTTTTTGTATTATGTTATGACTAATGTCACATGGAATAAATCTTAAAGTTGACTATATAGATGGTTAAATATGTAGTGAAGCTTTTACAAAGTTAAACGTTATTCAATTGGTTTTTTTTTGCTTTTTTAGGGGTTGTTAGATCTGACAAGTGGTTGTTTCTACAATAGGATTGGATGTGACCCTATTCTGGTTTTGAGCATTGTGAATTCATGAGCATGTTAGATGCAATTTGACAGAGTTCATGGCAACAAGGTTTGACTCCAAACATGTTTGAAGCTAATGGCTACAACACTCACTAAAAAAGTTTACATAATTACATATTTTGAAAATATAATCGTTGGATTGCATGTTTTTTATATTCTTAAAATACCTGCCAAATTTTATGACAATTGAATGTTATTTATTATTTGATTCATAAACTTATTTTTTATGCATAATTTTACATTACAAAAAACTTGAAATCTAAAAATTCATAGATAACATAGCTATTGATCCTTGATTTTCTAAAAATTTTGCAAGCATGAAGGATGTTAGAAGAAAATGTAATCTAGTGTGGGATTTGTCAAAAACTCAAAATTTATATTTAATAAAGAGATATTGAGTAGAGTTGTAGCCATTTTTTTGGAGCCAAACTTTGTCAGGTAAAAAGAGAGTTAACAAAATTTTTGAAAGAATTTGCAAGATTTAAGATTTCCTTGCCATTACCTATCACTTCATGGCTAGTCTCCTAGCCCCTTGGGGGAAGATGTATTTCTCTATCTTTGTACAACTCACTTATTCAATTAATGCAAACAATAAAATAATAATAATAATAAAAAATAAAAAACACACAACTAAGTCCATTAAAATTACACAACAAATACAAATTTTTCACAACATAGTATTAAGATTCAATCTTCGGACTCAAAATCCAAAAAGAAGAGACACACAAACACATAATCATCAATATGCAATGCTATGCAAGCCTGAAATTGAACAACTTATGGTAATGAACCACAACAAAACAGTAGCAATGAAAGGCTGAAACTGAACCACTTGCGGTAATGAATCACAACAAAACAGTAGCAAGTGTCAATACACACTCCAATGAGGTTAAACCACGCCCTACGCCAGTATGAATTTATGTAAAGAACTGCAACAATTCCCAACAAGACTGTTATGTAAGCCACCAAAAAGCTTATGTAGAAGACACCCATGTCCATAAAACTATCACCTTCCTCCCCCTCATTATCCACTGGCATTGTAGATGGTGGTCTCATTTTGGTGCAACTATTCTGTAATGGAGGTCCACATAGGAGAGGGTTCCCATCGTAACTGCTTTCATCAAATGTTCCAAATTGATTTTTTCTCTCTGGTTTTGTGCCTGATAAGTTGTTGTGTGCCACACTAAAGACCGCTAGAGAGGTCAATTCCGTCAACTGAGGTGGTATTTTACCATTCAAATTATTGTAGGAAAGATCTAGACTTTCTATCTGCTTTAGATTTGAGAATGATATAGGAATTGGTCCGGATAGATTGTTGTGTGACAAGTTCAATGCACGAATGTAGCTGCTTATCCTACCAAGTTCGGGTGGGATTTTACCAGCTAGGTTGTTGCACGAGAGGTCAATTCCAAACATGTACTCAAGGATGTCACCCTTGTAGGAGTAAGTTCTGCTTTTTGTTGCGAACTCTACTTCTTCGTCAACATACAAACCTACGTTGAGCATATATATGCCATAATTTGGATCTTCAGTATTTATTAATTTTGTCTTCAAATATAATGACAAACTCATGTCATAAGTTCCCCATGAATATAAACCTCCTAAAGAAGGTTTCTGGGCTGATGGATCAAAAGTAATGTTACCCAAACAGTGAGGTATTGGACCTACAAATTTATTGTAGGAAAGATCCAAAATGTTTAAGTTCTGCAAGAGGCACAATTGAATTGGAATCTGGCCTCCTAATTGATTCACTTTCAAGAGGAGAATTCTCAATGATGAGAGGTTGCCAATCCAATTGGGAATGTTGCCAGTTAGATGGTTATCTCGAAGATTCAGTGAAAGTAAATTGGAGTTATTTTGGAAAGCACTTGGAATTGGACCACTCAAACAATTTTTATTTAATTGAAAAAATCTTATATTTAAGGAATTGAAGCATGATGGAACAGAGCCAAACAAATTATTGCCAGAGAGGTCAAAAAATTGAAGATTAATGAGTTTGCATAACTCGATTGGAATGGGACCTTCAAAATGATTATTGGCCATAATAATGTCTTCTAAAGATGACATGTTCCCCATCCATGTGGGAAGCATGCCTGAGAAGTGATTGTTGTCCAAATGTAAAGAACATAGATTAGTCAAATTAGAATTGGTAGGAAATATTTGGCCACTAAAGCTATTGTGTGATAATATGAGAAGTTCTAACTTGTAGCAACCCATTATGAAACGCATTGGTATTGATCCTGAGAAATTATTCCCTAACAAGTCTAGACGCCGTAAGAAAATCAAATTCCCAAAAGAGGAAGGAATATTGCCCTGAAATTTATTTTTAGACATGTTTAAATAATTTAAATTTGGAAAAATTAGACCGAGGTTTGTGGGAATTGGACCATGTAAGTAATTATCTGAAATATCTATGCTCAAAACTCTGGGACGAATATCATATGGCACTAAGAAAGGCCCCGTGAAAGAGTTATTTTTTAGAATAAAAATCTCCAATCTTGTATTATTCTCTAACAACCAATTGGGAAACTGCCCAACCAGCTTGTTGTGAGAGAGATCAATTATTCGCAAATCATATTGGTAACGAAGAAATCTGGGAGGTGTGCTATTGTGCATGTTATATGAACAATTCGAAAAACTAAAAACCTTTAATTGGAAGGTTGGAATCAAAGTAAGAGAGTCAGGTTCCAAAGCTAATATATTGTTATCACTTAATAGGATCTTAAGATTGGAGAGGTTGAAAAGGAAGGAGAATGTGGATGGGATGAAGATGTTGTTATTTGAGAAAGAAAGGTACTCAAGTGTTGTCAAACTTGATAGTTGGGACTGGACAATGTTCCCATCCAAGTGATTATAAGAGAGATCCAATATTTTAAGTGATGTCAAGTTCACCGTACACGAAGGCAATATCCCTTCCAATTTATTTTGACTGAGGTCTATCTCTTGGAGATTCTTAAGGTCACACCAGCCTGTAAAATGAGATAATTAGTTATTAGGTTCTACTATTGTAATTATTCTTTTTTAAAGAGACTATTCTAATTATTCTAAGCAGTATCATTGTGGAAAAAAAAAAAAAAAAAAAAAAAAAAAAAAAAAAAAAAACCCTACCTTTGGTAGGTAAGGTGCCCTTCAGTTTACAGCTGCTCATTGTCAATATATTAGGAGAAGTCACAACTCCAATTTTATGAAGAAAGCTTTTATCAATCCATGAACCTTCCAAATACAGCTGCTCAAGGTTGTTTAGTTTACCCAACTCTATAACAAAAATAAAATTTTTAGATGTATGTAAATTAATAAAAAGTGATCGATATGATAGAACATGAAGTACTAATTGCAAAACATATCAAGATACCACACAGAAATATTGAAATGTGTGAATAAGGGTAAAATGGCAATCTTACCATTTTTAAGTGAGTGTAAAATGGGAATTTCAAATAGAAAGTGAAAGTAAAAAGCTTAAATATATCCGGTTAATGGTGAGTGCAGTTTATTTTGAAAGGTTCCGTTAGTGGATTTAATGGTGAGTGCAATTTATTTTGAAAGTAAAAAGGGTTAATGTACAATCTAAAATTAGGAGGGAGGTCAATGCAATTTTTCCGGTTTAAATTATTTAGAATTTCTCATTTTTCTTAATAAAAAAGCAACTCAATAGTTATTAATCAAGCATATATCATATATAAATTTTTTTGTCATACTTTCAAGTGCATTACATGCGTCAGCAACTAGTATACTATATAATAAAAGATGGGTCATAAAAGACATAGTTGCACCAAGTGGCTATTTTTTCTCTCTACTACATGACTACATTTTATCATATACTAAAGTAAATTACATAGTTTCTCTATACTTTGGTGGTTTCAAATTAAAATCTAATTCTTTCTCAAAAAAAAACAAATTAAAATCTAATTTTAACCAAAAAAAGAAATACATTTACTATAATAAATGTTGGTCCTACAAGCAGTGGTTGCATCAAATGTCTATCTTCTTTATACACCAGGTGGCTACCTTTTATTGAATACTTTAGTTGAGTCTCTTAGTAATATTAGACTTAGATATGACAGTTTAAATTTAGAATTTAACTAGGATCTACTTTTTATATTTTTTAAGTCTTTACTTTAATATATTATAAGATTTGGCAAGCCTAAAATTTCAAGAAATATTTAGAAAATATCAACCTTTACTATTTATATTTGGATCTATGTGTAATGTTAACAGAAAAATCACACATAGATATATTGAGTGATCTTTCTTGTAGCTCAGTGCTCGGAATCAAAAGGGCAATTCCAAAATTTTCAAGTGGCCCTAAAGTGTCAAAGAAAGGTTGGACTTCTGGTTGGTGGCTCAACTTGGAACCGGAAGCTAGTAAGAAAAAGGGATTAGTGCAACTAGAAAGTAATTAAGTAATGGATTAGTTGATCAAGTTACTTTTTATTCCAACTAGAAAGCACAAATGGTTATCTTAATCACAATTATAACAAACCAAATCTAAAAGCAATAATAATAAAAATAGAAAAAGAAACATATATTTGGTAACGAGGTGGAAAATTATGAAGAACTTTTCTAAAGGAAAAGAAAAAGCACTCGAGGGGATTCAATATCTTAAAAAATCCACTAAATACAAAACATTTACAATACCTTTTTTTTTTTTTTCTTTTTTTGGTAAAACATTTACAATACCTTTACTTACAAAACTTTTGTAATCTAGACTCTCTATGTAACCTCAACAGTTGTTTAAAAAAAAAAATAAACTTTTTGTATATCTGGGATTTTATATCAAGAATGTCCACAAATTTAATAGTAAATGTCTCACTACAATCTTTCCTTGTTGTCTTTTTTCTAAACATTTCTACGAGTTGGATGTCAAAAGCATGAAAATAAAAGTATACTTATCTGAAACTTCTTCACTCCGTTTGTTATTTTCTTAAAAAAGGGGTTTAACAAACATGACATTCATTTTTTTGAATTTATTTTGTCCTAAAAATTGATTGAGTTAGAAAAGATTTCAATATTCTTACTTTGAATACGGCATTTTAGCAAGACGAAAATAAATCATGATACTTACTAAAGCTAATGAGTTTAGTTTATTGAATTTCAAGAAATTTGATTATCAATATTTAAAACATGTTTATTATAGCTTATGCTTTTCTACGATTATGCCAGTGACAAAAAGAATAACGCAAAACACCACCAGCTTGATGTCAATGGCATAAACTTACCTTCAGTAGTAAACGATCCTTTCAAATTGTTGTATGTGAGATATAATGTCCTCAACGATGGGAATGCAGCCGATGACTCAAGAATTCGTATACTGATTTTAGTTTCACTCAAGTCTAGGAGTTGCAGCTTACTTAAAATGTTTGAATCTATACGGCAAAATAAAATATATCAAAACATTGATGTTGGTACCATATAAAGAAAGTGTTTGATTTTAATCCATATACAACCTATCATACCGTTTGTTGTCACGAAGTCATTGATCTCATTGGCATTCAAGTAAAGTTCCTCCATGTTGCTAAATGCTTTAAATTCTACATTTAAAAAAAAAATTACATAAAAAATCATGGAAAAAAAAGGAACTTCAGCTGCATAAATACTTTCATTTAAAAGAGCTAAGGAGGTGAAATTTATTTGCTTAAATCTCAATGATTGATAGGAGAGAAATAAAAAATATTACGTTCTCAATGAGCATGAAACACTATTCCAATCTTCATTTGCAAATTAATGATAATTTTACCTTGGATGTGGATTGATCCATTCAAATTGTTGTAGCTCAAATCTAGTTGCTTGAGCGACGCAATACCACTAAAGTATTGTAGAACGCTATTATTGAAATTATTATAATCCAAGTGAAGCACCTCCAGCTTGCTCAACAAAGAGAATCTTTCAAAATCTGCAATTTAGATGCTTCAATTTGCGTTTCCGCAACTATATATTCCCATAAAACAGTTCAAAATGAATCTTAGCATACAACTAATTTGTGGTCTACATTTATTTTTAAAGAAAAGGTAAAAAAGAAAATATAATTTGAAACAATTTATTTTGGTCAAACAAATTAGTTGGAGGAGGGAAACCAAAAAGTTTACACACTCAAGAATTAAGCACTATTCCTTCCTTTGCAAATTAATGAGAATTTTACCTGAAAGGCTTACCTTGGATGGGGATTGATCCATTCAAATTGTTGGACCCCAAATATAGTTCCTTGAGGGAAGCAATTCCACTCAAGGATGAAAGAATGCTGTTGTTGAAACTATTACCATCCAAGTGAACCAGCTCTAGCTTGCTCAACGCAGAGAATCTTTCAAAACCTGTAATTTAGATGCTTCAATTTTCACATCTACAACTATATATTCCCACAAAGCTGTATAAAATGATTCCTAACATACAACTAATTTTTTCCCGACTATTTAAAAAAATAAAGAGGTAATAGACAAAATTAGAAAATCGACAAATACTACCTACTTTTCTTAGGATATAAACTTGGTACCTTCATTTGGGACCCATCCAAGAATGTAATTCCAACTCAAATCGAGGTACTGGAGGTCTTCAAAGGGAAGAAATAGAGACGCATTAAAGTACCAACCTCCCCCACTTTCTCCACTCCAATAAATAGTACTATTAAGAGCAAGCTCGATTACACGGCCAGTAGTGAGGTTGCACTTGACACCTTTCCACTCACAGCAATCACTCTCTTTGTCGGCTGAGTCCCAAGGTGTGAAATGATATTCATCAGTGTAGTTGACAGTGGAAGCTTTGTATTGCAAGAGAGCAATTCTCTCTTGCTCCCAGCAACCAAAGCACCCATTCATGCCAAAATGAACCAAAACTAACACCACCGGCCACCACCAATAACCTCCCAACTCCATTACTTTTTCCTTTTCTGATTTTCTATACCAATAAGACTGACAATGTTTTTGCTTAACTCTGATGTATACTTCCGAGCAAAATAGATTTTGAGTTGAAATAACACTACCACCACCATCCTGTATATACCCACTACACATACAACTTTCTCATATCATATTTGAGATGACTTGGACTAAGACTTCACTGTTCGCATCATGTGTCTTTCCAGCCAGCTATGATTACAATCTTTTCTAAATAAAAAAAGGTGCAAGAAGATAATTTATTTTCTTTTGATGAATAAATACTTTGATTGAGGGAAGTAAAAAGAACCAATAGCCTTACTGATATAGTTTCACATGAATGAAGTTTGAATTTTTGTTGATCTCATAATGTTGTTGCACTCTTTTATAGGAATTTACCAAATTATTAAAAAAAATATATATAGAAGAAAATAACACATTATTTTTTCCTATCTAATTCATTCATGTGTTCCTCTCTATCTTAGTTTTTGTCTAATCCATTCAAGAAGCAGGAAACTACATCCACTATTAATACCAAGGTAAGCAAGGATGGAGTCAGAATTTCGAGTTAGGGAGGCAAAGTATAAGAAAAAAAAATCAAAAAATTCCAAATAAATATCCATTTAGTTTTAACAAACTAATAACAAACACAAACACACAAAAACATTGTTTTGTACATGATACATTATAAGACACAAAATACCATTATTTCTTACTGCATTATTATAATAAAATTAATGTAAAATTATACGAAAAAGAAGCCAAGATTTTTGATAGAAGGAGCCAAATATAAAATTTTAGAGCATATACTTTTTCTCTTTCCGCTCAGGCCCATTTGAACCCCACCTAGCTTCATCCCAATACAAAGGGGCTTTCTGTGCTTTTTTTCAAAAGCAAAAAAGTAATATCCATTATTGGAGATGACCAAGACTCCGCATCGTGGAGTCTTTCCACTCACTACAATGACAACATTTTCTAAATAGAAAAGGTGCAAGAAGATATTTTCTTTTCTTTTGATGAATGAATACTTTCACTGAGGGAAGAAAAAAGAACCAATGGCTTTGTGAATATACTTTTATGAAAGAAATTTAACTTTTGGTTGATCTCGTAATGTTTTTGCACGAGTCCCCCAAGATGTAAAATTATTTTCATCTGTGTAGTAGATCATGGAAGCAAAAACGTTAGCCAAAATCTAATTGAACAAAAACTAACACCACCAAATAGCAAAAAGGTCCCTACCAAAGACTGACAAAGTTTTTATCCAACTCTCGTTTTTGCTTCCAATTAATTATGCAAAATAGGTTTTCTATTGAAATAGATCACAAGCATCGATCCTACTTATATATACTGTTATAAAACTGGTCCATGTCACAGTATAACAATTGCTTGTTTTCTTCTTCTTCTTCTTCTTCTTCTTTTTTTTTTTTTTTTTTTTTGTGTGTGTGGAACAATTGCTCTAATAATGCATAGCGTGTTGGTTAAAGCTTCACATTTTCCTTTTGTATTTTACACTATATTCCTAATTGATGCAAAAATGTCTATATCTTAAAAAGTGTTCACATTTAACATATGAAAATATATGTAAAAAAAAAAAAAAAAAAGAGCTATAAACTTTCATGTGCTTTCTTCTAAAATCCTTGAGAGAAGACCTAGAAAAAGACTTGGCATCCAGGTGACTGTTCCACCAACAACCAAGTAGTTAGTATATTTTCAGTCCAAAAAAATATATTTATATTAGTTCCTCTTCCAAGTAGCTTGCCCTCCTCCCCTTCAAAATTATCAGTCCAAATACATGTAAATCATTAGCTCACAATATAACAAATCTATATATATTTAAAGGCTGAAGCATAGCATCACTGCACACCCTTGGTGCAATGGTCACTCCACTAGTATAAGTGCTTGTGAGGTGTGGGGGGTAAGGGCCGGAGTTCAAGTCTCTAGAAGAGAGTTTCACACACATATATGCTTAGATTAGGCTAGAGTAGAATTTCTACGTTTTATAAAAATAAAAAATAAAAAAAATGCTGAAGCATAGCATTTATTATTTCTACGCTTCAGTTGAGCCACATTAGTATCCATGTCATTATTTTCTTTCATTAATAAACTAAAATATTTTATTTCCATTATTTTTCTATTTGTCTTTTAATGATTCTCCAATTTTCACTTCAGCTTCCATAACACCCCTGACTTTTCCCCTCTCCGTTGTTTTCAACTTCCCATGTAAGCTCTTTAATGCCTTGGACTATCTTTCTCCTCCTTTCTTACCTCTTCCTCTCCTTATTGAACCCAACCAGTTAATACTTGTTCCGTTGCCACCACCACCCCTATAAAATAAAAAAGATGATATATAAACCGTTAGACATCCTTTATCTCTCTTAAGCAGAAGATGAATGGTTTTGGATTTAGTCCCTGCCAAAAAAGAGCTCATTTCAAAGTAGCAATTCTATAATCTTGAGTGGGGAGATCGCTATGTTCCTTAAAACCATATGGTATGTCAAGCGTGTTTTATATATTAGAGTATTCTGTATATATATATATATATATATATATATATATATATATATATATATAT
>JARYZH020003126.1:0-12164 GCA_030021035.2 Notholithocarpus densiflorus
ATCTACCACAGTTTCATTGCTTAGAAGCCTATAAAAAGGCCCAACAAACAACACTGGCCAATCATGCAGAGTTTACCAAACCCATCATCTTATATCCATGTCAAAGATCTATGTTGCTGAGCTTCATATATAGTGGATAGTAAGTGGGAACAAATATCTACAATTTCCTGCGCACGAAAAATTAAAAGGCACAGCAGTAACTTCTTTAAACTCGTAACTGATTTCATCACCATCAAAATAATGCCTGATTACTTCTCAAACTTGGCACCTGAGGAGTCCGATACAATTGGAGACTATAAAAAAGGGAAACCTCATGTTGGCTTGCATTGCAGCCATATTGAGAAATTCACATCCAGCAAATATTCATTCACATACCCATAAGTAATGTTTATTGCAATTGGTTAAACACAAATGTTTATTGCAACTAATTACAAACTTATTGAGAATACAATATTACAACTTTCAAACCTCACCAAACTATGATACATATACACACAATTTAGCTTTGTACTGACATAAGTTTTGTTCTTATGATTTCAAGATGGTGACTATAATGGATCGAACAAAGTGATAGGCGACAATGCCACAGATAATGCCGACCAACATGTGTATTGGTAGAATCATGGACGAATAACCATTCAAGAACACGTGATCAGGCGTGATCATATACAAAGCACTATTGTAGGAGAGGGCTAGCGTAACAAGAGTGACAGATACGAAAATACCAAGTACCGACATTGCAAGGCTATTGTTGAGTGGAACCCCACTAAGCAGAATCAGTACTGTGGCCAACGATGAACAAAAGCATATTGTGTTAAACGTCATATACGACATGTAGTCTGTGCCGTTAGAATTTGCCAGTATCGACTTCCCAGCTACACACCTGTGGATTCCACAAACGGATCCATCAGTAACTGTATTTTCCCAGAGTCCACCGGGCGGACTAAGTACCGGTTGGTAGCACATAGCCATTATAACAGTGGCCACAACAAGCAAAGCACCTCTCGTTTCCTGGATCCACTGTCCACCATAGCCCGTGTAGGTAAATTTAGAAAGAAAATTTTTAATTCTCTTTAGTTTGTCTTCAGCCTGGGTTTCTATTTTGTTTTCTTCTTCTGGCCTTAACTCAGTTGTTGGAGGATTTGACATTTTAATGGCAAAAATCTTTGAATCTGGTCCTCAGATTTGTGTCTAAAGACTTAAAATATATATATAATGTTTGTCTTGACTTATAATGGATGAGTATAATTCGCACTCAATCTGTACATACTATTTAATAGAAGTGAAAAAGTCTATAAAAAATTTAGCATCTTACTAAATACAGGATATCATGTGAAAAGGAAAATATTAAAATATACTAGAATGGACTAATTCTAGTGTAGTCGGCTATGGTAAATAAGTCATAAATGTATATCTAACTCAAAATCATTTTTGAGAAGAAAAAGTCATACAATAAATCTATGCTTATCCTATTTTAAAATATAAGATAGTCACAGATGGTTGAGATTTGATTATTATTAGGCAATGAACACAACTAATTTCTTTTCTATATATACAAAATTAGATCTTTTAGTGCACACAACACTTGAAGCAGTTCTTTATTTAGACAACAATTTATCTTCAAATAGAAGTTCTAAATTAAGAGCATTCTCGTCAAGTATCTCAAAAGCCAAAAATGCTATTTTTTAGCATCTTATTCCAAAAAAGCATACTACAACAAAGATGTTATTCTTAAAATTATTAGCATCTGAGCTATAGTGGACAGCTATCTATGAGAGTCCACTGTAGCTCAAATCTTATAAATTTAATAATATTATAATACTACTTTAAATAAAATATCTTCTCTCTCACTATTCATCTTTTCTTCTCACCTTCTTTCTCATTTTCTTCCTCTTTCACCGGTCCCCACTCTTCTCTCTCTCTTTTTCTTTCTTTCTCATTGGTTCTCTCTCTCTTTCTTCCTCCCTCCAGTCCTCTCACCCTTGCCCTCTCTTGCTCGTCCCTCTCTCTCTCTCACCAGTTTCCCGTGGGTGAGTCACAGTGCGCTGGCGGCACTGTGAGTCGCCTGGTCACGATGGGTCATGGGTCACATTTTGGTGGTGGATCGGATTTAGTGGTGGCTGAAATCTTGTGATGGCTGGCTTTTGTATTTGTGATGGTGGTTGTTTTGTGATTTGGAGGAGGAAGGTTGAAGGTGGTGGCTAGGTTGTGGTTTTGTTTTGTTTAGTTGTGAGTGGGTATGGTTTGTGGTGGTGGTGGGTTGATTTTAAGTTGGGGTTTCCGGCGGTGGCAGGTGGGTGGGTGACTGGTTTTGGTTTTTGGTGGTTAATGGTGGGTGGGTGCGGTTTGTAGTGGTGGTGACTAGTTGTGGGTTGATTTTGGGTTGGGGTTTATGGTGGTGGTAGGTGGGTGGGTGATGGTGGCTAGTGGTGACTATGGGTTTGTTGTGGGTAGGGTTGGCTGGTGGTGACTGGGGGTTTGCTGTGGGTTTATTTTTGTTTGTGATTTTGGTGGTTGGGGGTTGGGTGGTGGTGGCAGTGGGTGTGAGTGTGGGCGGTGGTGGCTGGTAGCAGTGGGTGTGGGCAGTGGCTACGGATTTATGGGTAGCAAAAAAGATGAGATTGAGAATAAAAATAATTATAAAATAATAAAAATATTAATATTTTAATGAAGTGGTAAAAAATATAAAACCTTTAATGTTGGGTGTATTGTAAAGTGGGTTGTTAAAATAAATAAAATAGGTTTTTGAGATGCTAAATGCTAAATTTTTTGAGATCCTTGATGAGAATGCTCTAAGAATCCACTTTGTAATTGATTATTTAACTAGTCGCTACCCCGTGCGATGCACGCGAAAGCAATTAAAAATAAAATTTTAAAAAGAATAATTTTAGAAATTTTGTTTATATTGCATATTTATTTATGGTAATTAAAAAAAAAAAAAAACAGAGGCACTTGGAATTAAGTTTTCGTTCCTACAACCCTTTAATTGAATGCACAAAAATAGTACCACTATTTACCAAGAATGTTAAACAAAAATGTTCCTATCAAGACACACAGAAGCATTTCCACAAAAACCAAAATTTTGAACCCAAAATCCACTATAAAGGTTGCATCTCTCATAAGGGGGTAGACTTACTCTCATAAAAAGTACTCTATATAGTCTACCTACTTATCTTCTTTCCCTTTTCCAAATTCAACGGATATAGCAAATCATATAGAACAACTTCAACAGTATTTTCTTTGGAGTGGTTTGGGAGATGATTCAAAACTTCACTTGGTGAATTGGTCTAAGGTATGTTCTCCTATTCAGTCTGGGGGTCTAGCAATTAGAAATCTGAGATTCTTTAATGAAGCATTTTTGGGAAAATGGTTGTGGAGATTTGGGTCTGAGAGAAGCATTATGGAGAAGGGTAATAAGGGTTAAATATGGAAGTAAGGAGGGAGGTTGCTGCTCTAATTCTATTCCAAGCTCCTATGGGGTGAGTTTATGGAAAACTATTAGTATTGGTTGGTCTACTTTTTCTCGCTATATTCAGTTTGAGATTGGAGATGGGACTAGAGTGAAATTTCGGCATGATGTCTGGTGTGGGGAGAACCCTTTGAGTGTGTGTTTTCCAAAATTATTCAGAGTTGGCAGTGTCAAGGAGGCTTTTGTGGCTGATCTCATGCAATTCCCTAATGGGGTTCATTATTGGGACATGGGAGTTCTTGCATGCAATTCAGGATTGGGAATGGGAATCTTTGTCTAATTTTTTGGATGTTATATATGGAGTCTCATTGCGGGGTATTGGTGAGGATAAGAAATGATGGATGCCTGCTAAGAGTAGGGGCTTTGAGGTGAGTAGTTATCATTGGGCCTTGTTGGGTGTATGTAATCAATCCTTCCCTTGGAGAAGCATTTGGAAGCCAAAGGTTCCTTCCAAAGTTGCGCTCTTTATTTGGACTGCAACTTTGGGAAATATTTTGACTATTAATAATTTATGTAAGAGGAAAGTGAGGATTTTGGATTGGTGTTATATGTACAAAAGGAATGGAGAATCGGTAGATCATCTTTTATTAAATTGCCCTATTGTTTTTAAGTTGTGGTCTATGGTGTTCACCTTGTTTGGTATTATATTGGGAAATGCCAAAGACTGTGGTTGAGCTCCTAGCATGTTGGCAAGGAAAATTTGGCCGCCATCATAGTGGTTTTATCTAGATGGTTGTCCCTTATTGTTTGATGTGGTGCATTTGGCAGGAAAGAAATAATCAGTGTTTTGAAGACTCTGAAAGGACAATAGTAGACTTAAAAAAAGAAATTCTTTAAAACACTATCGAATTGGATGTCTATCATAAGAAGTCCTATTTCTTTGGTTTATGATTTGATGGATGCTGTGTATTTATTTGTTTTGGTCCCCTGCTATATACTTCTTGTATATTTGGGTGACTCCTTTTTATGACTTTTAATAATATTTTCTTTACTAATAAAAAAAAAAATCCTGACAAATGAACTTGAGTGAAGCAGAAAACTCTTTACATGGATAGAGTCATAAATAATAACAGAATTGAATAATAGCATACAAGCATGAAAAATAGAGAACCCCACAAGGAAAATGGACAACTGTGTGCCAATATACTATCAGAGGCTTCATTTCAATAGAACTCAAACATCCTCCTTAATATCCATGAAGCAGGAACAAAGGGTATGGCACAGATACATTTACACACATAATGGAATAACAAACCATTTACGGAAAAAGGGAAAAGAAAATGTTGACATAAAAACTCCTTGCATTTCTCCTGACAATTATATTCCTGTTTCTACAATTAAAAAAAATATTTTTGTATTTTATCAAACCAGATGTGCCCAAAACCTTTTTCTATGAATTTCAGTACTAAAAGATCTAGTTTTAAATCCTGGATATGTCCAAGTATCATATACATATTGGGAAGTATCCGCAAAGAACCAGTTTTTTATATAATAATGATACAGAATACTACTCCTTCATTTAGCTATATTTGTATAATCTGAAATGCCATGTTTTTTTTTTTTTCTTGTCAAGTATTATCTGAAATGACATGCTATTAAAAATAAAGATTCATGTGCATACCTTTGACAATGGCAGTTCCCAATATTCCTAGAAGGTTGAATATAGCACCATACCCATATAAAAATAAGTTCTGCAAGCCAAAATTACAGAGATTCAAATTTTAGACATTAACTTCCTTTATATACTTTCATTAATTAACAGATATTGCAACTGAAATACAACATGATTCTGTATGTCAGATATGGAAAGAACATTACAAACAGAATTAGGATCTTGTAGATTGAATCTAAGGCCAATTGACCCAAATATAATGGACAATTCCTAATTTATCTCCTTCAGGCCAATTAAGAGTGTGTGTGGGTGAGCTTATTTTCATTGGTTTATTTTGTTTAGAAAATAAGTTGTGTGCAAGTACAGTTGTACATAGAAATGGCGAGGCTTTAAAAAGCTGTACATAAGCTGTCAAAAGTAAGCTGGGGTTTTAAGCTAAATCAAACTGACCCTAACAAACCCAAAAAGACAGGACCAGGAGCTCCAATGAATTTATCACCAGCAGACATGGTCCACAAACACTGGCTTTCTTGACTTCCAACAACAGAACCGAAGAGCCCTTCAACTTTCTTTGGTGAATTATGCTATAACTTAAAACTATATCTCATTTTCAAAAATTTCACTTTCCAGCCTAGGGAACAACCACGCCCAAATTTCACTCAATATGCTTTGAAAAACATAATGGGTAGCCCCTCCCAGATATTCATAAAAGCATTAACGAACCATTTTCATATGATGCAAGGGGAAAAACGGGCATACTGCATATAACTCATAGTTTGATAAAAGAGCAATATTTACTATACATCAGGCACATACCGTACTTGCTATTTTCCTTGATCAAATAATGCAATTTTAAACCTCATATCATTGCACCAAGTGAAACTAATAAATTAATTATACATAATCCTAGTATGTTACCTGGAGGTAAATGCTTGTATCATATTGACTTTTTAGAGCATACTCATTGTAGACAGATGCCAAAGATGGAACTGTTACCTGTAAATAAAATTATTTACATTAGCCTCTAACATCCACAGATAAGTTTTGAAAATAAGAAACGTAATGTAAACAGAGTAGTTTTTCCAAACTTCCTTCTTATCAACCATTCCAATTGTCCATGTTAAATAAGAGGACAATATACCAGAAGTTACTTACAAAGACCAACGTGTACATGTATGCACCCGTTGCGACTGGAAGACCCAAAGCAGCGGTACCTTCAGGCAAAGAACGCAACTGATTTACACTAATTCCAATGAGCAGCAGAGCAAGAGCTTCCCACTGTAACAAAACAAATGAATCAGCAACATACCATACAATTATCAAGGCACAGAGAGGTGTTATTAATAGAGAACCCCAAAGGTGTTAACATTGCCAAGCTCTCATACAACATTGAAGAACAAACGACAATAGAAAGAAGAAACTTTTTTTTTGCTGAGCAAGATGAGGTGCAACTAATATATGATACTAACCTGAATTATGGAAAACCGGCGTCTCATTATGAACTTCAACAAAACAACAATTACTAAAACCTGCATGTCAATGAACAAACATCAAATCTTTACAAGACTTTCACTATTTCTACAAAATATATATAAGACTAAAAATGAACATTAAGACAGTTTTCACCAAATCACAAAACTAAAGTTCAGATTAAGCAACAATATTACAAGGCTTCATTTTTTCTTTTGAGTTTCCTTTTTCCTACTCTTAATGACAAGGGCCAATAGTGGAAGCTCACGATGGAGCCATATGATCCTATGTATTTTTGTTTCCTTTCTCTCACTCAAACACACCATCTATCATACCAAGTGGAAGTTCAGCTTCAAAACTAACTTGAATAAGAGTAAAGACCAGAACTGTAAGAGGGCCCACGTAAAGACCAAATTCAAATTATAAAAAGCAAGACACATAATAAAATTACTGTGTAAGAAATTGCTGATACTGTGTACCTCTGATATTGATAAAAAAAAACGTTCAATATCAAAAGATTAAAAATGCATGTTTACAGCCATAACAAGTATGCTTCTACAGGATATTGAAAATGACACTCGACATATATGCCAAAAATATAACACAAGTAAGGAGAATTCTTTTGAATCCAGCTAAACTATTATCATCAGTGGACAATGTAAAATAAAATACAAATGAGCATTTTTTTCACAGCAGGTAATGTTAGTGGCCATGAGAGATACAAATAGCAAAGCTAAGAAAATGGCAAGTAATATCACTAAAATACCATTTACAAAAGCATTAAATCTCAAAATACCTTCAAATTGCTCAGCATCTTCACTGTCGCAGGATTGAAATATAGCTGCATAACAGATGACCTTATATCAATCAATTTATAACTTTAGACAAACACACAAGTCCTGAAAATGCCAGTAACAGAATAACCTATGATGAAAACAGTTCTATTCTAAATAAAAAGCAGCAAATGATGTCAAAACACCTAGGAAGCCTACACACCCAACCATATTTGGTAGTGCAGACTGCAGACACCAGCCTAGGCAGGTAACCAGCTGCCATATGTACATAACATGGCATACATAATGTACATTGAAGGAACACCACACATTACATCTACAAACATTGTTTCCAGATATTCGCACAAACCACTAATCCTTTTCTTGATGCAATGGCTCTAAGAGCTTAATATTCTGGTCTAATCAGAGCCCAAGGACCATCACAGGAGATAGACCATAGATAATCCAGGCTTAATCAGAGTCTATTCACGTGGATGAGCATCACCCAAATATGTAATGGAGGTGGAAAATTATTACATGAGATAAGCTGATTCAAAGGCAAACAAAATAATTTCACAGTACTCTCAAATGGAACTTGCTCAAGGAGCTGAAATATTGCTCCAAGATATATTTTAATAATTTTTCAAGTCAGATACTCGGGTGTATTTTGGTTTTTTGTATTGTTCCCAGCAGCTTTAGTTGCGCCTAATTATACATATGGCCAATTTTCTGGATTTTATTTCTTGATTTTGGTTGATATGTGGGCCATTTTGGATGCACTTTAATTGCATGCTCAATTAACTTTGAGAAACTTGGTCCCAAAGCTGCATAGGTAGATGCCTATATAGTTTATTGATATCTCAGCAGTTAAGAAAAAGGATGGAAAACCCAGCTGCTTGTTTGATACATGATGCACCCATCACTTGGGTGTGATGCTGAAGAACCCTATGGTGATACCAAGTTGATCTTTCTCCTCTCTCTATTTTCTTTTTCATTTGCTATTTGCAGCAGTCCAGTCTCTTTACTCAGATTATTCTATCTCCAAACCGACAAACCTAAGCCATTGAGTATCTAGAATACTGCCATTGCAGTGCAAACACACCCAGACTCTTAGCCCAAAAAAGACAGCCTAGGTAGCCAACACTTCCAGGCACTGGTCTATGCATGGTATTGACATACAAAGCTTGCAGAATAATCAAGTCTATATTCAAAGAAAAGATTAAAAAAATTATATATTATATTGTATAGATAGATAATAGATAGATAAAAAGAGAGATAGACATGCTATCTAAAAGCGTAAACATATGGTAAGAGGACCTATATAGGAATTTTACCTGCATTGTGAACTTTAGATAGTTATTGATAGCATAAAGAAGTGCTGGAACAGCAAGAAGCACATTGTTTCGAGCTGCCTGCAAGAATAAGAAAACATCCTTCTGAAATTAGAGGTCTCCACGTGTGAGATGTCAAAGTAAGCAACATGGTAAGTCAAAAATGGGTGACAAATTCACAGGATGAGAATATTTTTTAAAATATAAACATCCGAATTTCAAATTAGAGACTAAGCAGACCAAACTGAAAAAGATCACTCAAAATCTAAGTACCACAATATCATGACATGCAAAGGGGGGGGAGGGGGGAAACCCTTGCAGAGAGAATTAAGCCTGACTAAAGAATTAAGCCTGACTAAAGAATTTGCAAGATTGCAGACTATCACCAACAAGTGATGCTTTTCTCTATTGATGGATTAAAGACTCATTCAAGGAATCAACTGGCCTACACTACCAGAAGTTTTACAGGACTAATCTACCACAGTTTCATTGCTTAGAAGCCTATAAAAAGGCCCAACAAACAACACTGGCCAATCATGCAGAGTTTACCAAACCCATCATCTTATATCCATGTCAAAGATCTATGTTGCTGAGCTTCATATATAGTGGATAGTAAGTGGGAACAAATATCTACAATTTCCTGCGCACGAAAAATTAAAAGGCACAGCAGTAACTTCTTTAAACTCGTAACTGATTTCATCACCATCAAAATAATGCCTGATTACTTCTCAAACTTGGCACCTGAGGAGTCCGATACAATTGGAGACTATAAAAAAGGGAAACCTCATGTTGGCTTGCATTGCAGCCATATTGAGAAATTCACATCCAGCAAATATTCATTCACATACCCATAAGTAATGTTTATTGCAATTGGTTAAACACAAATGTTTATTGCAACTAATTACAAACTTATTGAGAATACAATATTACAACTTTCAAACCTCACCAAACTATGATACATATACACACAATTTAGCTTTGTACTGACATAAGTTTTGTTCTTATGATTTCAAGATGGTGACTATAATGGATCGAACAAAGTGATAGGCGACAATGCCACAGATAATGCCGACCAACATGTGTATTGGTAGAATCATGGACGAATAACCATTCAAGAACACGTGATCAGGCGTGATCATATACAAAGCACTATTGTAGGAGAGGGCTAGCGTAACAAGAGTGACAGATACGAAAATACCAAGTACCGACATTGCAAGGCTATTGTTGAGTGGAACCCCACTAAGCAGAATCAGTACTGTGGCCAACGATGAACAAAAGCATATTGTGTTAAACGTCATATACGACATGTAGTCTGTGCCGTTAGAATTTGCCAGTATCGACTTCCCAGCTACACACCTGTGGATTCCACAAACGGATCCATCAGTAACTGTATTTTCCCAGAGTCCACCGGGCGGACTAAGTACCGGTTGGTAGCACATAGCCATTATAACAGTGGCCACAACAAGCAAAGCACCTCTCGTTTCCTGGATCCACTGTCCACCATAGCCCGTGTAGGTAAATTTAGAAAGAAAATTTTTAATTCTCTTTAGTTTGTCTTCAGCCTGGGTTTCTATTTTGTTTTCTTCTTCTGGCCTTAACTCAGTTGTTGGAGGATTTGACATTTTAATGGCAAAAATCTTTGAATCTGGTCCTCAGATTTGTGTCTAAAGACTTAAAATATATATATAATGTTTGTCTTGACTTATAATGGATGAGTATAATTCGCACTCAATCTGTACATACTATTTAATAGAAGTGAAAAAGTCTATAAAAAATTTAGCATCTTACTAAATACAGGATATCATGTGAAAAGGAAAATATTAAAATATACTAGAATGGACTAATTCTAGTGTAGTCGGCTATGGTAAATAAGTCATAAATGTATATCTAACTCAAAATCATTTTTGAGAAGAAAAAGTCATACAATAAATCTATGCTTATCCTATTTTAAAATATAAGATAGTCACAGATGGTTGAGATTTGATTATTATTAGGCAATGAACACAACTAATTTCTTTTCTATATATACAAAATTAGATCTTTTAGTGCACACAACACTTGAAGCAGTTCTTTATTTAGACAACAATTTATCTTCAAATAGAAGTTCTAAATTAAGAGCATTCTCGTCAAGTATCTCAAAAGCCAAAAATGCTATTTTTTAGCATCTTATTCCAAAAAAGCATACTACAACAAAGATGTTATTCTTAAAATTATTAGCATCTGAGCTATAGTGGACAGCTATCTATGAGAGTCCACTGTAGCTCAAATCTTATAAATTTAATAATATTATAATACTACTTTAAATAAAATATCTTCTCTCTCACTATTCATCTTTTCTTCTCACCTTCTTTCTCATTTTCTTCCTCTTTCACCGGTCCCCACTCTTCTCTCTCTCTTTTTCTTTCTTTCTCATTGGTTCTCTCTCTCTTTCTTCCTCCCTCCAGTCCTCTCACCCTTGCCCTCTCTTGCTCGTCCCTCTCTCTCTCTCACCAGTTTCCCGTGGGTGAGTCACAGTGCGCTGGCGGCACTGTGAGTCGCCTGGTCACGATGGGTCATGGGTCACATTTTGGTGGTGGATCGGATTTAGTGGTGGCTGAAATCTTGTGATGGCTGGCTTTTGTATTTGTGATGGTGGTTGTTTTGTGATTTGGAGGAGGAAGGTTGAAGGTGGTGGCTAGGTTGTGGTTTTGTTTTGTTTAGTTGTGAGTGGGTATGGTTTGTGGTGGTGGTGGGTTGATTTTAAGTTGGGGTTTCCGGCGGTGGCAGGTGGGTGGGTGACTGGTTTTGGTTTTTGGTGGTTAATGGTGGGTGGGTGCGGTTTGTAGTGGTGGTGACTAGTTGTGGGTTGATTTTGGGTTGGGGTTTATGGTGGTGGTAGGTGGGTGGGTGATGGTGGCTAGTGGTGACTATGGGTTTGTTGTGGGTAGGGTTGGCTGGTGGTGACTGGGGGTTTGCTGTGGGTTTATTTTTGTTTGTGATTTTGGTGGTTGGGGGTTGGGTGGTGGTGGCAGTGGGTGTGAGTGTGGGCGGTGGTGGCTGGTAGCAGTGGGTGTGGGCAGTGGCTACGGATTTATGGGTAGCAAAAAAGATGAGATTGAGAATAAAAATAATTATAAAATAATAAAAATATTAATATTTTAATGAAGTGGTAAAAAATATAAAACCTTTAATGTTGGGTGTATTGTAAAGTGGGTTGTTAAAATAAATAAAATAGGTTTTTGAGATGCTAAATGCTAAATTTTTTGAGATCCTTGATGAGAATGCTCTAAGAATCCACTTTGTAATTGATTATTTAACTAGTCGCTACCCCGTGCGATGCACGCGAAAGCAATTAAAAATAAAATTTTAAAAAGAATAATTTTAGAAATTTTGTTTATATTGCATATTTATTTATGGTAATTAAAAAAAAAAAAAAACAAAGGCACTTGGAATTAAGTTTTCGTTCCTACAACCCTTTAATTGAATGCACAAAAATAGTACCACTATTTACCAAGAATGTTAAACAAAAA
>JARYZH020003127.1:0-12160 GCA_030021035.2 Notholithocarpus densiflorus
ATATCCTAGATGACTTTAAAAGCAGTTCTGAACATGGAAACATGTTTTAAAAAAATTGCTATTCGGAACATTTTGGAAATTGCAATGCTTTTCCATTAGACCAAAAACATTACAATATTGATTGTGCAATATCTTGAACAGAAACGTTTGTCTTAACAAGGTTTCTTACAAATGCCAGAAACATTGACTTTGATAGTCTGGTAAAATAATAAGTAGGCATCTTCATTGGAAAAAAAAAGGTTTGGTTAACGAGTATCATTAGGGCATTTGTTAATGGACAATTTGAAAAAAAAAAAAAAATTAATATCACTTTTATGAAAAATATAAAAAGCTGTTAAAAAATCAATTGTATTTTTCTTTTCCTATAAAAAATTTTTAAAAATATTTCATAAACCAATACTCGGACATCCATTAACTTTTCCAAATAAAAAAATTGAAAATTTTTTTTTTTCAAAAAGAGCATGTGTGCCAACTTTAAAAATTCTCCTGGAAGCAATTGTGTACTCCAAAAAAGGAAGGTGTGAATTAGTACTAAGAAGGGCTGGAGAATGGAACGGGGTTGCTGTTATGAAACACATTTGGAACCTTTTTGCTGAAGTTGGTTCTCTTTGGGTTGCATTGGTCCATGAGGTTCTTTTGTAGGGTAATGTACTTTTGGAATGTTAAAATTCCACAACAAAACACTTACTGGAGTTGGAGAACTTTGCTCAAATAAAGGAATGAGGCTAGGCAATTCTTTAAGTTTGAAGTAGGAGATGGTACTAAAAACATCATCCTTTGGCTGGATTGGTGGCATCTAGAGTGTGTTGACCAATGGGTAATGGGCTTGGTCCCCAGCTAGATGAATTTTAAATGAGTGGTATTTTACTTACAATCAAATCTAAGAAATAAAAGTTACCATGGCTTTTGAGTGGAGTTGTGGTGTGTTTTTGTGTTAGAACTCATTTCCCTCTCCCTTGTGTGTGTGTTTGTTTTTCAAAAAAAAAACAAAAAATCTAAGAAAAAAAATCTTGACTATAAAATGAACTATCTCTATTTTAACTGAAATGGATAAAATCCTATTCTCCCAATTTTTCACAATGAATTCAAGATATTCAAAAAAGATATTGAAATAAAAAATATAGTAATAAGTCATTCTTGGAATCGGGCCATATGCTTGGGCCCAATAGGTACCCATGTGGACAGCCCAATATAAGAGGAAATCTTAACCCACTGCAACGCTTCTCCAAAAGAACTAATGTGGCATTTGGTATGGGTAATATTTCAAGATTCTCAGGAATGTTTAAAGATTCTCATGTTTGGTTGCAAATCACGCCAGAGAATCAGATGCCAAGGGAATCTGGATTCCCCTTTTAAACCCCTCTCAATAGGAATGTGGATTCCCTTTAAAACAAGTGGGTATCCAGATTCCCAATCTTAAAGGAAATTGTATTTTTTATAAATTGACAATTTTAACCGTTTTTGCTTATCATTTAAGCAATTAAGATAAAATATAAAACAAATCATCAATATCTTTTCCCTTATCTTTATTTTTTTCCGCCAAAATAACATAAATAGGATAAACAACTCTGTTGATATATTCTTTAACAAAGTTCAATTTAGGTTTCACGTGTGCAAAAAAAAAAGTTTGAAGGGGACCCTTCATTATTGCTAGGTATTCACTTTTGCTGTTGTGTGTGTGTTGCTCAACAAATTATTAATAGTTTATATTTTGTTTTTCATTATTTATTTAGAAGAAGATTTTTTTTTTTTAAAGAACTTGGTAGTTCACGTTCAAATCTAAGGAGAGAATGGGAAAAATAAATAATTTATTTAAGATTCCTAGGAATAAATCAAACATTATCATCTCACATTCCTAGGAATCTTAAGAGATTCCCAATGAAACTAAACATAGGAATAGCTACATTCTTAGGCATCCAGATTGCAAGAAATCACATTCCTAGAAATCAGGATGTCAGGAGTAATGTGGATTCCCCGTACCAAACGCCACGTAAAAGAAAATTCTATATTCAAAATAAATCCTCACCAAAACTAAACTTGAAGATGCCAGAAAATTTTGTACACATAAACCTATACAAAAATATATGTTTTTAGATCTCTTAAAACACAACCAGATTAACCTAGTTAATTAGCCAAGTGATTACTTAGTCAAATTATCAAATCTAGGTTAACACAAATATCATATTATTGTAAAGCGCGGAAAATAAAGAACACAACAATATAATAACCTAGGAAAACCAAACCGGTAAAAAACTTGGGGAGGATTTAACCTAGCTATCCTCAAGGTAAACTGAATCCACTATGAAAAAATTGAAGTTTACACAATAGCGACTTAGACCACTAACATCCTATTGCTACCTCGAGTAGGAAACTTACTACCACGACCACGTGATAGCTCCGAGTCCACGGATTACTTCTTTCTTGGATTCACAGCAAGTACAAGCACTCCCACTTGTGTATCTTTAAGCTCTTGAAACTGCAACTGAATTGATCACCAAGCTCTCGACATTAATCTTGAGATTGGAAACCCTAAGTGTATGTGAAGGCAAACACCTCTAGATCTTACAAAAGATTCACACACACAGCATAAAGAGCATCCTGAAAACATGGCTAGGGTTTTCCCTTTTATACTTAAGACAAAACATAAAACCCTACACGTCAAACGGGCTTGGGCTGAGTTGGAAATTCTGCAAAAAAAACAATCTACACGACTTTCGATCAATCGAGTCCAATTCTCGATCGATCGAGCCAGGCAGATTTACAAAGTAAATCCTATAGTAACTCAATTCCAACTTTACATAAAGACACATACTTTGAGCAAGTCTAAACAAAACTAAAACGTTTTGATCAAGGTTTGCCAACATTACAAAATGAAGTTCTAATACATTAGTTCCTAATTCCTTAAAACCTAACAAAAAACTTTGATCGAAAAATAAGAAACAATCTCAAACTCCTGTCAAAGAAATAATGAGAGATTGGAAGAATCGTGAGTCTTAGAAGAAAGAAGAAGAGGTGGTGAGAGTTATTGGGCGAGAACTAAAAACATGGTCTCGGTCTTTGTATTGTATCCTAGACTCGAATGTGCAACTTCTTCGCTCTGATCAGGAAGTTTTTAGATTGCGTCATGGTGAAAATTCCTTGTCTTTTTTTTTTTTTTTTTTATAATAAAAAAATATTTTGATTAGGGAGTGTGATTGTGTGGATTTAGCTTTCTTGAAAAAGTATGACAAGGCGCCAATTTAGCTCAACTTGCACTAAGTAATAATGCTATAGAGACAAAATCTATATTACAATATTTTTACAGACCGTTGATATAGCTCTAACATTTTCCAAATAATTATTAGTAAGTAAAAATATAACGTTAGTGGTGAGTCTAAATTATAACTAGTAAGAATTTGCCACATCAATAGTTTGTAAAAATGTTGTAAAATAATTTATGACTGTAGTGTTACTCACTTACACCTCTTGTTGTTTTTAAGGAAAAATTTGTGACTGTAGCTACAACAAAATGTATTTTTAGTGACGAAAATTAGTGAGAAAATATTTTTCGTAGCTAAAAATACAGTTTTAGTGACAAAATATGAATTTCGTCACTAATAATGAAAAAAATTATAACATTTAGTGACGAAAAATAAATTTCGTCGCTATTGTGATCTGAAAAATGGGCGCCAGTGGAGGGAAACTTTGGTGCGAGTTTAATTAATCTATAGTGACGAAATATTTCGTCACTGTAGGTATTACTATGGATATTATTAGTGACGAAAATCCTTTCGTCACTATAAGGAAGAATTAGTGACGAAAAATATTCGTCACTAAAAATAATAATAATTTTGCACTTATATGTTTTTAGTGACGAAATCACAATTCGTCACTAAAAGTATGATTTAGTGACGAAATATGAATTTCGTCTCTAAAAATCTTAACAAAGCCCGGTCTTTAGTGACGAAACTGGAATTCGTCACTAAAGACTTATAAGCCTAATTTCAATACCCAGAAAGCACACCAAAAAAAAACCAAGAGCCACTCCACTCAAATAGCCATTTCAGTCATAAAATACACGGTACAGAGAGTTATTGAAAAAAAACCAAGAGCCTCATTCCTTTCGCATTCCTCACCATCGCCGCTCCAAATCCCTTCACATTCCTCACTGTCCCCAAAACCCAGCCTCACCGTTGCCAAAACCCAACCTTACCGTTGCCGATCCACCTCGCCTCACCGTCACCAAAACCAAAACCCAACCTTACCATCGTCGACGTAGCCTCAGCTCGCCATCGCCGATTCATCCTTCGCGACAATTCATCCTTCGCGATGATTCAGACGCTGGCGACGCTTCAGCTCCTGATCATGACGCTTCAGCTCCCAATCGCAATGATTTAGACACCGGTGACGCCCCGATCGCGACGCTTCAACTCCCAATCGCTACGATCCAGACGCCGGTGACGCCCCGATCGAGACGCTTCAGCTCCCGATCGTCGGTGAAGCTTCAGTCGCACCTTCCGGCGACGCTTCCGGCGACGCTTCATCCTCCAGCGACGCTTCATCCTTCGCGACGCTTCCGGCAACGCTTCATCCTTCGCGACGCTTCCGGCGACGCTGCGCCACCACTAGGTCAATATCTTTGCTTTTTTCTTTGTTTATTCTGTTAGCTGTCCTTTTTTTTTTTTTTGTTGGTCTTTTGCTCTTTTTTTGTATTTACTTGCTCACTGGGTTTTTTCTACTCTTCTGGGGTTTGGAGGTTTTCTTTGAACTGTGAATCTGAATGACTATGAAGGTGTATGATTGTTTCATTGGGTGTTTGAATAATGAATGTGACATTTTGATCTCTATTCACTCCTGCATTTACTCAGCCACTATTAGGAGCATTGGGATATTTTGATTTTTACTCGGTTGAGTTGTTTCATGATTACAGTGTCTTACCCTGTGCTTTTTTCAATTGGGATTTAGAGCTTCTCTTGTTTTCAAGTTTTTTTTTTTTTTTTAATATTTATTATGTTCTTTGAAATTGCACATGGTTACACTAAATAATACCAATTTTGATTTGTTTTCAATTTTTATGTAATGTTTGCTTATTATTTTTTCGTGGTTAATAATACCCTTTATGCTTCATTTGATATGAAGACATGAATTGCTTCTAATTAGAGGAAATCAATAGGTTTTTTTTTCCCTGCATTTGACAAGTGCAGACAAAAGCTATGTTGTTTGTTCTTTTTTGTTTCATGAATTAGATTCTTTATTCTTAGAGTGTGTCCTACTCTTTAAGGCTTTTCTATTGAGTTAGTTGTGTTCTTAGGACAATATGAGACTTTAATTTTGTTTCTCTTTGTGCAGGAAAACATTTCAACAGTAAGTGTCCCTTTAGCAAAAATAAATTGCATTGCTTGTGGTAATTGTAGAAGGATATATATAAGGTATTGACAGTTGGGCTCTGTTTGATTGCAATTAAGAGAAGTAGCAGCTTGCAATTTCGTGAACTACCAAGTTTATTAACTGAGAAAAAGGATGTCTTTGTAGTTGTCCTTTAAATGCCTATATATAGATAGATATCAAAATTGAAATTTTTGTAATTGGTGCATATTACTCTAATGATTGGGTTTGGCTATACCACTGTTTAGAAACAGGAAAAAGAATAAAGAATATGTATTTTAAATTTGGTTCACTAAAAGTTATCTTTCTTTTATATCCAACTCTCTTTCTCTTTGGTGGCTGAAGAAATTGTGAGGAACAAGGTGAAGAACACAAGTTAACTTTGGATTTTTTTTGAAATTTGTAAACTTAGCTTGAGCAAAGTAAGTATATTCTAATTAAAAACTTATAAAACTCTATATATACTTGTGATGTTGGAAATTTGTTTTGTAGTGGGTTGTTGTGTTGGAGTAAGCGGGTGGCTTGCATGGTGTTATAAGGTGATTTAAATTCATATTGGGAGTGTTTTTAATTTCTTGCAAATGTGAATGAAACTTGTTGATTAGTAGCAATTGTGTTCCTTCAATTTCAATACTTGTAAGCATTATAGTTGTAATGTTGGAAATTTGTTTTGTGGTGGGTTGTTGTGTTGGAGCAAGCGGGTGGCTTGCATGGTGTTATAAAGTGGTTTAAATTCATATTGGGAGTGTTTTTAATTTTTTGCAAATGTGAATGAAACTTGTTGATTAGTAGCAATTGTATTCCTTTATTCAATTTCAATACTTGTAAGCATTATAGTTGTGATGTTGAAAATTGGTTTTGTGGTGGGTTGTTGTGTTGGAGCAAGCGGGTGGCTTGCGTGGTGTTATAAGGTCGTTTAAATTCATATTGGGAGTGTTTTTAATTTCTTACAAATGTGAATGAAACTTGTTGATTAGTAGCAATTGTGTTCCTTTATTCAATTTCAATACTTGTAAGCATTATAGTTGTGATGTTTGTGTTTGTAACCACCGCCTCCTCTAATTCATCGGTGGAGTATATCCAACGGTTAGAAAATGAGATAATTGAGCTCAAAGAGGCAAAAGTTAGAGATCAAGAGGAGCGAGCTAAGGACCAAGTGGCATGAACTAAGCAAGATGAGGTCCAAAAGAATATTCTTAACTTTTTGAGGAGGAAGGGTTATGATGATGCTTTTACTTATGGGGGTGGTTCAACTTCAAGTTAAAACACTTTTTGGTTAGTACTTTATTTGCTTTCTACAACTTATACATTAAGAATTTTGATTTTAATTTATTGGTGTTGTTACTCTTAATGCATTGTTAGAAATGTTTCTTATAACATAGTTAATGTTTTTACTTTACGATTTTAACGAAGTATTGTTTTTATATTTGTGCAAATTTCTTATTGGTGGCTTTTAGGGGATTTACTTTTGGCATTACTTGAAGACATATGAGAACATCTTCCGTTAGTTCTAAAATAGGGTTTAGGTAGAGTTATTGTATGTATTGCAAACAATTATTGTATCGAAGGAGTTTGAATTGGATACTTGTTTTATTTTTTACTTGTGAAATGTATGGATATTTTTTTACAAATGTGTTATTCAAATGTGAGGTTTTAATAATGTAATGACAGGTTACAGGTTAATATCAAAGCCATGAAAAAAATAAAAACAGAAAATAATTTTTAGTGACGAATTTTTTCGTCACAAATATAGCAACAAAAAATTGTTTTAGTGACGAAAATTTCGTCACTAAATATAGCAAAATTTTGTAAGAAATGGTTTTAGTGACGAAAATTTTCGTCACTATATGTTCTTGGATTTTCTTAAAAATAGTTTTAGTGACGAATTTTTTCGTCACTATATGTACCCGAACATAGTTTTAGTGATGAAATTATTCGTCACTAAATATGATTTAGTAAACTAAAGTGTTTTTAGTGAGGAAAACATTTAGTGACAAAACGTTTTCGTCACTAAAAGTTAAAAAAAAAAATCAAATCAGACTTTTAGTGACGAAATTTTTCGTCACCAGAACTTTTAGTGATGGGGCTACAGTGACGAAATGAGTTTCATCAATAAAAGTCCAATTTCGTCACTAAAGGTCCTTAGTGACGAAAAACTGGACTTTTAGTGACGAATTTTTTCGTCACTGAAAATACATTTTGTTGTAGTATCGAATTATATATATGACTTGGTAGTCTTTTATTTGAAGAAAACTTTTTAAAACTTTTATCTAGATCATTAAAAAAAATGTGAATAAGTTCTCTTACTTGACATCGTTATTAAAGTTAATATCGTAGACTTAAAAACAAAAGGTACAAACAGGATATGTACTACTTGTCATAAACCAGCTAAAAAATTCAAGTATATAATTAACACTCACGTCCAAATCTATTAGTAATATTTGCAAACACGGTCACTTTCTCTTACTTGATTTTGTATTAAAAAAAATGCAAAAAACAATCAGAGTCATTTATGCTGGCCAAATTTGCTGAATAGTACTATTTTAGAAAAAATTTTGGTGAATAGCATGCAACTGAAACTAATTGGAACTCAAGTTTGTCAAACTCGAGTTTGACAAACTTAAGTTCCAAAAACAGTCTACTTAACTAATTAACTTCGTCCGTGTGCTACTTTCCTAAATTTTTTCTAAAAACATGCTATTTGGTAAATTTTGCCAATTTATGCTTGAGACTTTCAAGTTAACTTGAGGTTAAGAGGGAACAAAGCTCGAGTAAAAAAAGAACAAAGAACAAAAAAAAGAAGTGGAGTAATTTTGATCATAGGAATACAGTTTCTAAAAAGAACAAAGCTCGAGTAAAAAAAAGAAGGCTGTATTAACTATGAAAGCACATCAAACTTCTCTACAACACATGAATTACTCGCTCCATTGTAAGAGACTAAGATCGAGTACAAGAAAGCATGCATATATGCAAAACAACTTCGCAAGCATGAAGCACCAAAGAAGAAGAAGAAAGAAATATTGGTTAACCAAAATTCGAAGTACTCACCGGGAATTTCATCAAGTTTTCTTCCAGCGTTCTGATTATTTCCTGCTGCTAGTCTTGAGTTGCCAACAAAAGTTATGGCTAAAACAAAGAGGAGCCACGCTTTTAGATTTGATCCGCCATTCATTTTGGTCATTCGCAGCAAATTTTTGTTCATGCTAGTATTTGTTATGTGAAGACGAGAGTGCGAGGCAATATATATATATATATATATATATATATATATGGAACTAGCGAATGACTTGCTCTCATTTATTTAGAAGAGTGAGTAGTAACATAAGACCACATTGACATATATGAGCCCCACATGTCTCACTGTGTGAGAGAAGTCAAAATTTGACTCATTCTTTGTTATAAGCTATCACTACCATTAAAGGATAGAGTTTCCCTTCCAACTCACCACATGGTGACTCAAAAGAATATCTTAATTTACTTTTAGTCACATAACCTACTTAAATAGTTGTGTGATTTAGTGAATCGTCACATGAATGGTCTTATAAATCATTACACAATGGGTGTTTGGAGAAAAAACTTTTCCCATTATTAAATTAAATTTTCATTTAATTTATTCTTGTTGTTGTAGGTGGGGTGAGAGGATCGAAATTGAAACTTGTGACTCATTTCATGATGATTGCTTCTTACCATTAGGTCAAGAAATTAGTGAGGGTCTTTTCTTCCTCTTTTTTATTATTATTTATTTATTTTTATTTTTTTTTAATGTAGAGGGAATTTAAAGTAAGATCCCTTATTTGAAAATAAAAGATCTTATCAATTAATTAAGTTAACTGAAACTCATGGCAAAAAACCTTACCTTTAGCCACATGACATAACATTTTTTTTTTTTTTGAGAAAACAGTAATACTTATTAGAACACACAAACACGAATGTAATATATAGAGTTTTTTAAACAGGCTTATAATATATGACATAACATTGATTCCTTACATGTATTAATTTAATGACGTAGCAAATTAAATCTTATTAAACTTTGAAATTTCAAAAAGTAATATATTAAACCTTCAGTCTATATTAAACCCTAAGACAATATCATTCTACTAAAATGGATTGAAGTTAATTTGTTACTTTTTAAAGAATAGGGTTAAAATTAATTTTTCCCTTTATTTTTTTTAAATATTAAGAAAAAAAAAAACCACCTTCAATTGTTTATTTTTACTATACAGCATGCCCAATTGTGAATCATTAATAAGGGATTAAGTTCTAAAATTTTTACGGTAGCTTTACTGTAGGATTTATAAAATCTTATACATTCATTTTCAAATAAGTAAAATAAATTTTCCTATATCATCATAGTTTAAATAAATACCAAAATAGAGAATGTCAGCATCTATTTAAATGTTGATGACTTGGTAAAATTTAATCAAGTCATTTCAATATGGATGGAATAATGGACAATTTTTGGGAATCCCACGGTGGAATTACCCTAAAAATTTAGAGGATTCGCTTTGTATTGATAGTAGTAGTTTTTTTTTTTTTTTTTTTTTGGGTGAAAAATACACAAAACCCTCACGTGGTTTTCATGTAAAACACAAAACCCAACCCTTGAGTTTTTTAGTATAACACCAAAACCCACTATGGTATCATATTGAACCCCTTAGGGCTTTAATTACAGTGTAACACAAAGCCCCCATGTGGTATTTTTTCTTGTGAAAATATAACTCTAAATATAGGCATGAGTTATCATATGAGCAATTCATCATTTATTTTAATGGATGTTTAACGGTAAACATAAAACAACATTACATGGGTTAAGTTTTTTGTTTAAAACTTCAAAGATTTTTTGTGTTTTAACAAGAAACCTTTTTTTTGGGGGGGGGGGGAGGGGGGTTGTACATTTTCTGATTTTTTACTTTTTCCTTTCGTAAAAGTGCATTCCAACTTGTAACTCAACATTTAATATCCATAACCTATGCTAATAGAGCAACCATGACCGTTAACAACACACAAAAGAAATTGAACAAATTTTTCCTCCAAACACATTACATAGTGGTTCATAAGATCATCTATATGTATTTGAGCAAGACTTAGGTACAGTACTTAGGTATTGTTCTTTAGGTTTTTTTCTTAAGATTTTGCCATGTGGATTTTTTCTCATAGAATGAAAGTGTATGTTTTAATTAAGTAGCCACATGGCTGAATCTTAAGAGAGAAACCTAAGGAACAGCACCTAAAGTATTATACCTAAGTTTTGTCCCATGTATTTATATTATTTAAATAAGTCATATAACTATTAAACAGGTCATATAAGTACAAGTGAATAATTTTTTAAGTTATTGTGTGTTGTAGGTTGAAGAAACTTTCCTCTAACTAACTTTATTCAAATAAAATTATTATCCAATTATAAGTCAAGCTTTTCTTTCTAGAGATGAATACGAACATTTAGATGAATGTTATTTAAAATTTGATTATGTTAGTCCCTCATGTAAGGCACGGCAGACTGATATAATCTACCTAAAAAATTTGAAGGTCAACTTTTGAAGAGTACTCCCAATAAAGTAGGTAGACCAAAATCAAAGCCAACCCTCACACAATAAGGGTCTTTTAAATGTTACCTGTACATGATTTAGGTCATTGGCTGAAATGAATTGTAAGGCAAGTTTCGTGAACAGAACTTTGGGTAAGTCAACAGTCAACACGACATATACATTAATGAAATTTTGAGCCCGTTTATTTGGTTGTGGTCAAAAAACGTTTTCCCAAAAAAAAATTTTTTTTGGTTAAAGATTTGACTCGTTTTGCTTGTGTATCAGTATTTGGTTTGATTGCGATTTTGGAATAGGTTAAAAATATATTTTTTATGTTATTTGACTAGTAGGAAAATGAAAATCAATAATATTTGTTGTAATTTCAATAATTATATGATTAAAAACTTTCATTTACGAAAGTATATATCAAATATGAAAATATACCTCAAATTTGGGAATTTAGAAGCCTCAAATGGAAAAATATACCCCAAATTTGAAAAATATTTTTTTAAAAAAATCAATCAAATGGGAAAGTAGTTAATTGAGAAAAAAAAGGTCATTTAGAAAAAAAAAATCATTCATCATTCAATGTTAATCAATAATTTAATTGGTAATTAGAAGAGTTTGAGGTGGAAGGCTAAACTTTGTACCCTAAACTTTTCCAATGTACATTTTGCACCCTAAATTATGACTTTTGTTACACTTTACACTCTGATATTAAGTTTGCTATTAACTTGGATGGAAAAGTATGACATTATATGAAACTACCCAATTGTCATTCTTCTCAATTTCTTAAAACAAAGAAGAAATTACACTTTATCATTTTAAACTATACTCTTGATTACACTTTGCACTATAAATTTTGGATTTACGTCAAAGTTAATGGTAAACTTAACGTCGGGGTGCAAGATGTATCAAGAGTCATAATTTAGGGTGCAAAATGTGCATTTTGAAAACTTTAAGATACAAAGTGTAATTCATGGTATAATTTAAGGTAGTAAAGTGTGCATTTGGATAGTTTGGGAGGTGGGGAGACAGAAAGTTGAGAAGGGGTATAGTCATCTGGATGCATGTGAGGAAGGGAAGGACATGTGGATGTTTCATGAGTGACAAAACCATAGCTAAAACGTAGTTGAAGAATATTTTTTCATTTTGTATAGTCTGTAAGTGAAAACCAATCTGAATGCATTTTACAATTGGAAGATGTCTATAACCGTTTAGTTTAGACCCTTATTAAAACTTTTATTAACTAGTTTTAAAGTCAAGTT
>JARYZH020003128.1:0-12153 GCA_030021035.2 Notholithocarpus densiflorus
AATTGGAACTTTTCAATTCCATTCTTTACTGCAAGTATTTCTTTAAACGTGGAATGGTAATGGAGCTCTGAGGTCTTATGCACCACTTTTATATCCACAAATATTCTTCTTTCCATCAGTTTCTTCAAAAAGAGTTGCTGCCTAATATTCATCACTAGCATCTGTTTGTAGTACTCGTTTGCCTGGTCCTGAAATTTGTAATGGAGGAAGCCTTTCTGCCAATTTTTTCAATTGCTGGACTACTTCTGTGTGGGTTGAATCCCATTCTGGGGGGTTCTTCTTCAAGAGTTGAGCTAGACAGTTTCTGTACTTGGAAATCTTTGGTATAAAATCAGATATATAATTAACAATTCCAAGAAACTGTTGTATCTATTTAGCAGTAGAAAGCTTGTTTGGAAACTCTTTAAGAGATGTAGCAATATGTGGCTGTAGAGTATACTTTCCATTTGAGATAGTCATCCCCAAAAACTCTATTGATGTTTGCCCAATGACCATTTTTTTTCTCTGAGAGCATAATTCCTTGGGATTTCACTAAATTATAAAATTTAATGAGCAATTTTTCATGGGAATCTGCATCTTTTGAGAAGAGAAGAATATCATCTACATAGATCAATGCATTTGCCAAGAGAGGTTGAAACAAGGTCACCATTGCTTTTTGGAACTGAGATGGAGCATTTTTTAGTCCAAAGGGCATAACCATCCACTGGTAATGATGATCTGGGATACAAAATGCTGTTTTGTATCTGTCTTCCGGATGAATTCCTAGCTGCCAAAATCCTGCTTTGAGATCAAACTTCGAGAATACTTTTGCATTTGAAAGATGCTGGAAAAGAGCACTTTTGTTTGGCAAAGGAAACTTATCATCTGCTAGAAAATGATTGAGATCTTGGTAGTTGATTATCAATCTGAGTTTTCTTCGGATTTGCTCAACATGCTTGTTAACATAAAAGGCTTCACAAGCCCATGGGGAAGAAGTGGGTTTAATGAGTCCTTCAGTGAGGAGTGTGGAAATCTCTTGTTTTGCTAGAGCTAAATGTTCTAGAGTCATTCCTCTATGGCTAGCTTTTGTAGGATTAACATCTTCATTCTTTTTAAAGGGAAGGTGTAAAAAAGTCTGGATTCATCCACAAGGGATTTGGATTTTTTTGTAAGAACTCAAAATGGCTATTTGCACAACAATCATTAATGATCTGGAGTATTAAGGAATCATAAGAATCAACACCAAACAAATGAGGAACTTAGGTCCAAGTAAGGAGATGTTGTTTATGTGAAAGTCCTTTTGATGACCATCTAAGGCTAGGTGTTTGGTGAAGGATATCAAAGCCTATAAGAAGCTCTCTACCAGTGAGAGGTGATCCAAGGACTTGATGTTTTATGGTGAGGGTTGGGAAAATTCTGATGAGTATGAGTTTGTTTTTTTTTTTTTTTTTTTTTGTGATTGGGAATGTTTCTCGATTTGCTGCACTGAACATCTGGTAATGAGGTAACCAGAATTCTTCAGGTAATATTTTGGGATGAATGATTGTTGCTGCTGCTCCGGTATCAAAAAAGGCAATGACAGGGATAGGTCTAGAATATGAGTTAAGGAGAATGTGAACTTGGGCAATAGGAATGGGGCTTACCAAAGAGACTAAAGCAGGCTAAGAAGTATAGATGGCTTGAATTTCTGGATCTGAGGCCACTAATTTAGAATTTGAGTCTTCTTCTGTTGTAGAGTATCCCATAACTACTAGGGCTTGAGGAGAATATTCGTCATCTAACGAATAGAGTGATTCTACATCAGAAAAGGGAGTGTCTTCTGCATGAATCTGAGCTTACTCAAGAAGCTTTGCTGCTTTTTCTCTCTTCGGGCAGTTTTTTGCAAAATGTCCTGGTTTTCTGCAAACAAAGCAGACTTTGGAAGTCTTTCCTCTGAATTTCTTTTTCTTGAGGAATCTCCATCTCTTTTTCCTTAAAAATGTGAGAGGCCTTGACAGAAGCATCTCTCAAAAAAAGAGATTCAGGTACCTTTTAGGGCACCTCTCTTTTTGGGTAAGTGGTATGGAGTTGCCACTTATTTTTTTATAAAAAATAAGAAAAATTAAATATATACAAATACATGACTGAATTGTTCTCTTCATTGATTGAATAAATATTACATATTTGGAAAATTGAAAAGTTACATTACTTTGGGTCCTAGTTACAATCTACCAAAAATACATGGCTTTTGTCCTAGTTACATTCTACCCAAAATAAAAAGTAAAGATAAGGCTAGATCTACTTAACCAAAAACCTAAATCCGGAGGCTAGGTTACAAAATGGGAAGGTGTTAGGAACCCATTCCGCCCAGACAGAGTCTGGTCTTCTAGACTCTTATGACCAATGTATCTTTTTATGCATGTCATGAATGATATGTTGAACATGTGACACTAAAATTAAATCACACAAATTTATTTATGAATGAAGTCCCTTCTTTTGTTTTAAAAAAATTTCAGATCTGTTTTTATTGTTAAAAAAAATTGATTTTGATTTGTCAAAATACCAGATCTGTTTTGTAGTATGTAGAAAAAAGTGATTTTTGGAGATAAAAATTCAGATATGTTTTTATTACATAAAATAAAGTCTTTTGGTTTAAAAAAGTATCAGATCTGTTTTTATTGTATAAAAAGAATGAAAAAGTTTTTTTTTTTTTTTTTAAGAAGAGAGTTTCACTCACAATATGAATTTATGCAATCATGAATTAAAAACAAACACAAACATAGTAATACATGATCTCTTTCTTTATTTCAACAATTTGCATGTATTAAAAAATCAGATCTGTATCTTAAGAAAGATACAAATCAGTTTTGATTTGAGAAAAATTTAGATCTGCATCTAATAAAGATGCAGATCTCTTTTTGTTTGAGAAAAACTTAGATCTACATCTAAGAAAGATCCGGATCTGTTTTTGTATTGAGAAAAATTCAGATTTACATCTAGAAAAATGCAAATCTGTTTTTATGTTGAGAAAAATCCAGATCTGCATCTAGAAAAGATGCAGATCTGTTTTTATGTTGAGAAAAATCCAGATCTACATCTAAGATAGATGTAGATCTGTTTTATTTTAATAAAAAAAAAGTCATTCACATGCAGATTATTGACATTCAAGAAAGAGATTATAACAATCACATAAAAAAACAATCATGTTGTAAACAAAACAATAAGTAACAATTCATGTTATGGACATTTGAAAAAGAAAAAGAGATAACATGCATCTTCACATCATAAGAAAAAGGGTTAAGAAACAACCTCTTGCATGAGCACTCTTTGTTCTTGAAAGGATGTTTTAGGGTTCAAAGAAATTTATGCAATTCTCTTTGAAACCTAAAAACCATAATTTAAGCAGCAACACTGAAAGAAGGGATCAAAAAATATGGGCAATTTGAGAGCCTAAAACGTATGCTTCCCAGAGCGTCGAAAAAAAGTGCTGAATTATGAAGTTCAGTCTCTATTTATAGATGTCAGAGGGCTCTAAAAAATAGGTACGGACGATTAAGGTTTGAATCCAGACACTTCCTTTTGCAAAAATATCGAAAAGGGCATCGTCACCCGAAGACCGTTGGGCCAAAGCCCACATCATGGAAATTTGGCCCTTTTACCAAAAGTGCCGAATTGGCCTTATGGCTCCGAACACTCTTCCGTGTTCGGGTGCCATTTGGACTCCTTTTCTAGGGTCTTTTGGCCCGTCCTTGTACCTAGACGCGTATTCATCCTCCGTCTATGATTTTTCATCTATTTTATGGATAATTCAGGCTATTTAAGAACAATTATCTTGTAGATAAATACCCTAAAATAAATCTTGATAAAGTTCAGATTATCCACAATTTTAATGTTATCCAATCATCCCTTTTATTCCTATGCATGCATCCCTATTTTAAACACTAATTATCAACCAATCACAAAATTATTTAATTAATTTTAATGGCTTAACCAATCAGAATTAATTTAAACTAATCATGTGTGGTCGACTTTACCTAGACATAATGCATGTTGACCATGCAAACTTGATCATGTGATATCTTTCGATCCGATGGCCCGATTTGAAAATCGGAAACACCGTTGCAACCATTAGAATCTCAAGATCATTTTTATGATATGTAATGAATGAATTAATGCATGTAATGCAAGAACAAATTGATGCATGTAATGCAATCATGATTTTAAAGTACATAGATGGTCATTCAAGTCATTCTCCTTGATTAAATCATAGGTGCAAAATTGAGTGTCTACAGAATGCCCCTCATTAACGGAGCTTGAAAAGCGAATGTCAATGTAAAACAAAGATACTAATTTTAGCGACCATGATTTAATTGAGGTTGAATTTTCAAAGATTACCTAGCCCTCGAACCTAAAACTTTGGAACATAGAACTAGTGCCTTATCTTTTGACAAAAGACAATGAAAATACCGGACTTAGCTGGTAATTGATGATTCTGGAAACAATTCTTGACTAGTGGGGTGACCAGGAAACTTTCCAATCCTGATCTTGAAAATGGAGTTATCTGGGATGACGATCAAAGGTCTTCTTCTACTTTGATCTGGAATTGCTGAAATGACGATCAAAGGTCTTCTTCTACTTTGATCTGGAATTGCTGGAATGACGATCAAATGTCCTCTTCTACTTTGATAATCTGGGATGGGAATGGCGATCAAAAGTCCTCTTCTACTTCGATCTGAAATGGAATGACGATCAAAGGTCCTCTTCTACTTTGATAATCTGGAATGGGAATGACGATCAAAGGTCCTCTTCTACTTCGATCTGGAATGGAATGACGATCAAAGGTCCTCTTCTACTTTGATAATCTGGAATGGGAATGGCGATTAAAGGTCCTCTTCTACTTTGATCTAGAATTGAAACGTCGATCAAAGGCCCTCCTCTACTTTGATCTGGAATAGGATGATGATCAAAGATCCTCCTCTACTTTGATTATCTGGAACTGAAATGGCGATCAAAGGTCCTCCTCTACTTTGATCTGGAATGGGATGATGATCAAAGGTCCTCCTTTACTTTGATTATTTGGAACTGAAATGGCGATCAAAGGTCCTCCTCTACTTCGATCTGGAATGGAATGATGATCAAGGGTCCTCCTCTACCTCGATCTGAAATTATTGATGT
Source organism: Notholithocarpus densiflorus (assembly GCA_030021035.2). NCBI lineage: Eukaryota > Viridiplantae > Streptophyta > Magnoliopsida > Fagales > Fagaceae > Notholithocarpus > Notholithocarpus densiflorus. Next base: position 5,134 of record JARYZH020003128.1, read on the forward strand.
TGATCAAAGGTCTTCCTTTACTTCGATCTGGAATGGAATGATGATCAAGGGACCTCCTCTACCTCGATCTAGAGTGGAATGATGATAAAAGGTCCTCCTCTACCTTGATCTAAAATTATTGATGTTGATCAAAGGTCCTCCTCTACTTTAATCTGGAATTGCTTTCTGCAAAAAGTCAAAATTTAGAATTAGACTTTAACTGATGGGTGCTTCGTGGTCCCACTGTTTCTGAGATATGTGATTTTCATTTGCTCACTCTTGATTTTGAACTTTATCAAGAAAAGTTTAATTGACAAAAGATTTTTCTTTTGAGAAACATTTGATTTTTGAAACTTGGAAGTTTTGAAATTTTTATTTCAAATTTTGCGACTTTGGAACTTAGAAATTTTCATTTGAAATTTGGAACTTAAAGTCTGAAATTTTGAGCCTTAGGATTTTGAACATTAAGGCTTGGGATTTTGATTCGGAAATCTAAAGTTTGAATTTTCTGAAAACTGAAGATTTGAATTTAAAATTTGGTCATTGAGAATGTGAAATTGAAAACTTTGGAATGAAAATTTTTTAATTGAAAATTTGGATTTTGAAAGATACTTGCAAATTTTGAAAAAGGATTTTTTTTTTTTTTTTTGGGTTGACTGAGCTTAAGTGTGTGGGGGCCGAAATTTTGGCCCCCCCACTTCCTTGTCTTTCTCTTTTCCTTTTTGCTTCATCTTCCATCAACTTTTCGTCTTCCATTGGCACTATTCACCTTCTTCTTCCCTTTGATTTTTCTTCTTCATTTCACCAATTCTTCTCACAAAAAACACTTTTCTAAGCTTCTTAACTCTCCCTCATCCATCTCCATCAATATTTCTTTAGATCTTTGTGTTTTGAGCATTTTCATCCCACACCCATTTTAGGTGAAACCCATTTTTCAAAACCCATTTTCTTTGTATTAAAATGGCTTCTTCCTCCAAGGGATCTTCTTTTCTAGCTTCTCATGGTAAGAAATATGATCCAACATTTGAGTGGCATGATGATGATGGACTTCTTCATGACTCTAGGACCCATGCTCTATATTGTCATGTAGACACCAAGGTGAGTTTTTCTTTGGTTTCTTTGCTTGGAAAAATATTGTTGCATGTTTTATTGAAGGTTCCATGGTGAGATATTTGTCATTTGGTTATTTTGAAATTTTGGGGGCATTGTGGGATTGATCATGTTTTGGAAATGTTGGCTTTGGAACATTCTTGAAGTTTTTTTTTTTTTCTTTCTGGAAATGGTGCAATTTGGACAATGTTGGTGGCTTATGGAATTTTGACAATGTAGGTAAATTGTGACGTTGTTGGATGAATTTTGGTTTGGATTTTGGGAGCATTGGCATTGTGAAGAATTTGTATTAGGCTTATATGAATGTATTCATGGTGTAAGTGGGAAAATTTTATTGGTATATGTAAACTTTGTTTTATGGACATGGCAAAATTTTGTGGGTATGTTGTGGGTATGTGCATGGATATATTTGTGGGTATTGGAAAATTTTGTGGGTATGAAGTTTTGACTTGTGAAAAATTTTGTTGGGTATGTGATGTTGATTCTTGGAAAATTTGTATGGTTATGGTTTTGGCTATGTGAGAACTTATTTGTGCATGGGCTTGTGGGAATTTTTATCTTGGTCATGTAGGAATTTTTTCTTTTTGCATGGCTATGGAAAAATTTGGTAGTTGTGTATAGATATGTGAAAATTTTTGATTGTGGTGAAAGTTTGGTGGGGCATTGATTTTTTTGTGGTGGTGGGGCATTGGTTGTGAGAATATATTTTTTGTGGAATCTTTTGGTCATATGGGTTTTGGTTATGGAAATTGATAACTGAACTTTTATGTTGCAGAGTCTCAAGAGTCGAGGCAGTCTCCAAATGTTGAAAAGTGCATGGGCACCATTGTCCCCTAGCATCAAAAATATCATCAATGAAGCAGGCTTCGATACTTTCTTCGAAGCTTTGTTAAATCATGAGACACATGAGTACAAAGATCTTCAGTTACTTCTTGCCTTGGCAAAGCGCTTTTAGGACACTACCTGTACCTTCCATTTTCCAGGCATTAGGGAGGTAATGCTGACACCTTATGACTTCTCTATTATCACTGGTCTGAGGTTGAGTGGTAAAAGAATTCTTGTCAATGATTCCTTCACTTCAACTGAGCTCAAGAAACTTCTAGGTGTAGTGTCTTCTAGAATGAGGAGTAACAATATCCCCTTGTCTTGGCTATGTGAAAATACTCCCTAATGTGAGACTGTGGCGAAGGGTGCCCACATGTTCATGCTTTTTTTTATTGGGACCTTTCTGTGTCCGGATTTAGGCTGTACTGTGAATCTACGCTACTTGGGGAGTTTGAGAAAAATTGAACAAATCCGGAATTATGACTGGGGCGGCATGGCCTATGCTACTCTGATGCATTTCATGACCCAACTCTCTAGGCAAAGCCTTTCAAGCTTGGGTGGAGCTCCATTTGTTTGGCAGGTGAGGTTTGGTATTTATTTTGGCTATGTGCTGGTTGTGGAAGATCATTTTGGCTATGTGGTAATGGTGTTGTGAATTTTTCAGGTCTGGATGTATGAGTATTTTGGAGTTGGTCCTGAAATTCGGGAAGAAGTTGCTGGCATTTTTCCTAGATTTCTCCGTTGGTTGCCCAAACATCGTTTGTCTATACCCTCTAGGCGTTCTTTGGAGATTTGGTGCTTGGTGATTGACAATCTGACAATTGATGATGTGAGTTCTTTCTTCTTTCTCATTTTCAAATCTTTGGCACTTGGTTATGATTCGGTCTCTTCTCTTTCTGGGTTCCTTTTTGTGATTCTTCAGATGAACTTAAATCCTTGAGCTAGATGTGAGGGGTCTGCTGAGTGTGAGCGGGCTCTAGAACTGAATGGCCGCCAAGTATTGTTTGAATGTGGGTATGGAAAGTACCGGTATCTTGGTGATCGGGTGTTGCCCCAAGTTGAGCATGTGTATCCTCCTAACACAATTCCAACTCCTTATTGTCGCACTGTTCAGTTGGTTGACTTTCTAGCTGATGAAGAGATTGCTCGGGCGTGTGATGGCTATATTGTTGCAGGAGTAGAAGGAAACTATTCTGACTTTGTCCGGGATCATCTGCAAGGTTGCTTGGTTGGCAGAACGGTATTTCTCTTCCTTTCTAAGATCAAACTTTTGTTCTGCAAATTCATTTTTCATATTTCTACTTGGTAACAATATTTGTATGTTGGACTTTCAACCTCTATCTTCTGAACGAGAGGAAGAGGAAAAGGAAGAGGAAGAAATTCCCTCTCCTCGCTATGCTAGTAGCTCTTCTAGTTCTTTCATAAAGACTTATCCTCATTTTCCAGCATGACAGTATGATGTGATGAATCCTGATGGAACGTATAGTTCCATGCCTTTGGTTAGACCAAAGCACGTACCAAATGTTCCTTGGCCCGATTCGGTACTTTCTTTGAATGTTTGGTTCTTTGTCCCTATTTTCTTCTTAACTGAATGAATGGCTCTTATTCTGGTAGAGTTGCTTAAGGTTGATGTGGATCTTGTGGAAGAAAGCATGCGGATGATTAGAGGCTTACAGTCATTGGCTCACACTCAGTCTTCCCAGTATGTGCTCAATGATTCGAACTGGGTATGCCACGTTGCTTTATAAGCATCTCTTGCTTGAACCGTGCTTGATGGAGAAATTAACACCTGATTTTGCTAACTTTTCAGGCATATCGAATGGAAACTGCTGATGCTGCCAGAAGAACTTTAGAGGAAAGGATCAGGAGTCTCGAACTTGAAAATCGTCAGTACGATTCTCGCACTTTAGAGGAAGGAAATACTGAAGGTGGCTCCTCTAGAGGCGGATCAAGGAGATCCTCACGCAGGTGGACTCGGAGTCCCAATGATGCATGATCTGTTTTTGTTTTTCTTGCAAAACGAAAGGAAGCGTTCCTTAGACAATCTTGTATTATTTCCCATGTTTAACTCTTGGTCCTTGGCATCACCTCGGATCATGTAGAAAATTTAACTAAGACAAGTTTAGAATTCACCTGATGAGATCTTGTAGTACTAATTTAAACTTATCTTGCTTGGCTTTGTTGGAATTTGCACTTACTTGAATGAGGTGAAACCGAATGCCCCTAGTTTAAAATAAATGCATGATTTTTTTTTTTTTTTTGGAAATCTTGGTTATAATGATTTTTTCTCAAGAAAAAAAGATGATGGTGACCTTTTTGAAAAATGAGCCATGGGTGAATGCCCCTAGTATACAACAGGATGCATGATTCTTGAAAATCTCTTGATTTGATCAATTTTTTTGAAAACGATGGTGCAAGGGATGATTTTTGAAAACAAGTGGGTTAGACACATCAGAATGTCGCAATTTGATCAGAAAAAATCTTTTTGTGTCAAACGATCTTAAAAAATTACACGAGAACGTAAAACTGCATGGAATTGCATGAGTATAGGATCGAGTGGCTGCACGCCACTTGGCAAATGAAGAGTGCCGTTCGGCACTTCTAGAATGCCGAATTGCATTGAGCCATACCATGTTGCTTACGCCATGGTGGGCCGACTCCTCACGCTTTTCCAATGCGCGTCTCGCGTTTTCGTGTTTTTTGAAAAATATTTACTTCGTTTATGATCATGAAACACTCTCCTAGTTAGCTACAGACTCTTTGAAACCTATTTCAAACCTGATTAGGAACTAATGCAACTTAAGAAGTTAAGGTAGAGTAAACTGGGGTACAACCAAGTATAAGATGAGATGCCTGGAGTTGCCCGTCAAAATTCACAAAGATTTCTGACCGAAGTACAAAATTTAAATCCCTCACATGTACAACTCTGATGTCCGGCTTAAATCTCTTACCGTCTATGTAAAAAAATACAAAAAACAAAAACAAAAACACACATTTTTAGACAATAATAAAGACAAACAAAGCACAAGTACAAGTAGTTAATTATACATGGTACCGACCAACGTCCCGAGGCGAAGTTGGGTAGGTGAGCTCGTTGGTATGCCAATTGCTGCTCACTCAAACGTATTCTCCCGCTGAGTTTCTGTTAGAATCAGGTAGGCATGATATAAGCCGAACCCATACATCCCTAACTTTCAAGTAATAGTTTGTCCTAATGTTACCACATACTATACATGAAATTGATATCGTGATGATCTAACTGTAACCCATACAATTGGTTTAACTAGCTGACGCAACTCACTACTTAGTAAAAATTGGGAGGGAGTTGGTCGGGACTCAAACCGTAAAATCTAAGTGTCCTGAGTATCAGGGGGTCTACGGGAAACCTAACCCCTCCTTCTAGGATAGCCATTAGGGGAAAAAACACTACCTAAGGGCGCCGCTCAAGAGCAATATTACCCTCATGACAGTAAGCCACTTCTACATCCCCAGGAACATCATAGACTGCTCTAAAGTTAGTCAGAGATGCCTCGGTGTTAAGAAGGTGAGAGAACCCTATCTTTGAGTCTAGAATCAGAGAAAAAACTTAAAAAGAGAAGAGGAATGGGCGAAGGAACTTACTGTGGGCTCTAGGAATTGGAGATCTTGATTGAGAATTTATGCACGGGAGGAGTATGCTTGGCAGAGGAAAAAATTGAAGGAGTGGGGATGTAAAAAGTGGTGAAATGAGTCAGAAGGTACTATTTATAAAGGGAAGTTATTTAATGAAAAGGAGCGGTAAAAATCCTTTTAACTTCTTTTTGTAACTCCCACACACGTGGCCTCAGTTCACAAACCGCCAGGCCATGATTGCGCTTAGACTTGACAAGATGTTATAGCGCTGCTTTTGAGAGGGCATTAATAACCGTCTTACTCATTTAATGGCTGACGATTGGACTTCCCGAGGAGTCTCTAGCACCTTTTGGATTGTCCTTGATTCGCTCCCGGTAACGAGACACGAATCAAAGGGGGGCTATTGTACGGGGTTTGGCCTCAGGCCCATTGGGCCTTGGCCCGAACATTCTCAGGGACCAAAACTAAGCCCAAACCTCATAGTAAGTCCATATCGTTTTGGATGCATGATAGACAAGCCCATGTTCGGTCCATTATGACTTGCTCGGGAGTGCATTTACTCAAAACAGCCCACCTCCCCGGCAGCTCGGTGTTGCCTGAGTATCGCTACCAAGCGATCTTTTTGAGGCAGAAATCAGTTCCAATGCCATTACCACTGTTTCCAATGGGGCATATTCCTTGTCAAGAATAATCACATTGGACCCCACCCACACGAGTGAGACCAAAATGTAATCATAAAACCTCCTCCAACCTCAAGCTATAAATAGGAGAATTGAGTGAAGAGTGGTGGTTGGCAATTCGGAGGAGAAAATAGAGAGTAGAAGAGAGAGAGAGAGCTAGTACCACCAAGAGGGAGAGCAACTCAGAGTGGAAAGAAAGGGAGTTCGTGAGAGCTAAGGGGTGTCATTGGGTCGCTTGGTAAGGAACTACCCTTAGTAGGAAACACTATGCCCACTATACAAGTAAATTGTGAGCCCAATTCTAAGCCTGGTCCATCATGTAGAAGTTGGGTACGCACAGCTTATTTGAAATTTCATGATTTTTTTTACTTGTACTTTGGCCCCTTAACTCGAAATCCTGAATCCATTCCTAACTTAAAGTCAAGATTTCAGTTGTTGCAAGCAATGTGTACATACATTGTGTGCAACAATAACTACTCTTTATATATAATCATGTGCTTTTGTGGTTCAAATGGAAAACACCATGAGCATGACACATTCACATGTGTCCGATTTTGAAGTTCAAATCATATTTTGATGCTTAAAAGAAAATATATAATAAGTTGTAATTGATTAATGGTGTATAAAGTGAAACACAAAAATTTGGACAAATGATATGTATTACCTAAAAGGCATATGCAAAACTTTCTTGATTAGTGGCAAAGGCTACATTTACTTTGACAGATAGAGTTTATTTTCATAATAAATGATTTAAATATGACTATACTATACATCATTGTCTCCTTTCCTTCCCACGACTCACATTTCTAGCCAA
>JARYZH020003129.1:0-12149 GCA_030021035.2 Notholithocarpus densiflorus
GAATCCATTTTTCCAACAGTAGAAGTGCTCAAACCCAGTCCCTACAAGGGGATTTTGGAAAAAAAAGATTCATGAGTTTTTATTTTTAAGGAAAGGGGTTTAATTTAGAAATCCATGATTTTGATAAAGTTTTAAGAAATGGGTTTTGTTAATTCAGAAAAATGAGTTAAAAGAATTTTCTTTTTTTGAAATGTTTCATGGGTTTTTATTTTTTAAGAAGGAGGAAAGATTTGAATTAAAAATCCCTTGATTTTCGTAGTAAAAAAGAGAACTTGTATTGAAAATATTTTTTGTAAGGAAAACAAATTTGAACAAAATGAGCTTTGAAGAAAGAAGTTTTTTAACAAAAAAAGGAGTATCCATGGGTTTTACTTTTAAAGAAAAAAGGTTTGGATCCCAAAAATCTCATGGTTTTTAAAGAAAAGATTATTCCCTTTAGAAACTTTGCTCATTTAAAAGACTTCTTCTTTCTTTTTCTTTTTTTTTTAAAGGGGAATTTTAATGAAAGAAAAAGGAAATCATTTTTTTTTTTTAAACAAGAAGAAATTTTTAAAAATACTTTTTTTTTCTAGGTTTTAGAAGAAAAAGAAGAAAAGAAATTTTTGAAAAGAAGAGAGTTTTTGAAAACTATATTCTTTTAAAAAGTACCTTTAGAGATTTGTTTACCCAAGCTATTATTTTATGGCAACAATGTATTTGAGAAAGAATAAAGAGCAACAAGTACAAATAAGTTCTAAAAATTAAAAGGGAAGAAACTAAAGTGCATAATAGTAGAGGAATGTAAATACAAGACATAAAAATAAATTTCTTGGAATTTAAAGGACAAGAAAAATGACCACCGCACACCCCTGGTGTGGTGGTCACTCTATAAGCATAAATGCTTGTGGGGTGTGGGGGGCAAGGGCCGAGGTTCAAGTCTCCAGGAGAAAGTTTCACACACATATATACTTAGATTAGGCTAGAGTAAAAATTCTATCTTGTATCAAAAAAAAAAAAAAAAAAGGACAAGAAAAATAAATGACTTGGAACTTAAATGACAAGGAAAGTAAATAACTAGGAATTTAAAGGTTCATTGGAAAAATTAGATTTTTTTTTTTTTTTTTTTTTTTTTGTTTTGGATTTCTCCTAAATAAGTTCTAATTTTGCCCAAGCCTTATGGGTCTTACCAAAAGAAAAAATGGGAGTACAATCCATCACCATTCTCTAAGGCAACATACCCATATTGTGCTTGAAGCAAGGTTTAGAACCCACTTAGGAAAAATGGGTAGAAAATATTTTTTGGATGATGAGAGAGAAGAGAACGATATATCATAATATATGTATATATATATAGAACAATAAAGAAAATAATAAAGAGTGCAATAAATAAAGGGGATGAGGATGAACAAAATATAAGAACAAGGAATAAATAAACAAGTATATATGAACAAGGTAAACAAATAAAAAACAAAATAAATGGAACAATAAACATTGTTCCTAGATGTCTAGAAGTGGTGAGATTTCTTCTCCCTAAAGGATACTTCTCATATAATGTCTAGGTAAAGGTATATTACCATCTAGGAAACCCACAATAGTAATATAACAATATATACACAAATAAGTAAACATGAACAAGGAAATAAAGAGATAAATATAAAAAACAACATAAATATAGAACTAGGAATTTAAAAGCAAGAATATACAGAGACAATGAACAAAAATAGCATTTTCGTATATATGATGTTACAAAGAAAAGAGAAATGAGGAATGGGTATAGCTATATGGAAGCTAACCTATTCCCTTACAACTTATCCACCTACCCAAAAAGATTTTTTTTTTTCGAAGGAAAAGAGGCGCTGAATATTTTGGGAGGATTTTCCTAAAGAAAAGAGAGAGAATTTTTTTAGAGTTTTTCTAAGGTTTCTAGTCTATTTCCAATCCTTTTCTAGTGTTTCTAGGCCAATTTTCTCATATTTTTTACAAAATGGGAGGAATTATTTATAGTGGAAAGTAGGAGGCTATGTGGTGGTGTTCTAGGACACCATCACATAGCTGCCTGGTGTGATGGTGTCCTGGAGCGGGCCAAAATTTTTTGACTTGACTCGAACCCACCCGTTTTGACCTAGTCCGAACCCGCCCGTTTTATCCTGAATTAGAACGAGCCAACCTACAGCCCGCACATTTTTTTTGTAGGACACTTCGACCTGACCCGACCAACCCACCGACCTGTTTTTAAACTTTTAAAAAAAAAAAAAATATTTAGACTACATACCAATGTGCTAGGTGTATAGACATAAATGCATAAAGTCTGCACAAACACTATTTGGCCATTTAGTAGCCACCAATGGCAGTGGCCATGCCCCCTTTTATTAAAAATTAATTAATTAAAAAGAAATAAATACAAAGGCAAAAGCATCTAAAGTTACACATCTACACTACTAAACGTCTAACACAAAGTTAAATACTAAGTAGTAGAGAAAATAAACACAAAAGGCAAAAGCATTTACAATACACGTCTACACTACTAAACATCTAACACTAAGTCAAATATTAAGTAGTAGAGGAAAAAATACATAAGGAAAAATCATTTTTAACTACACATCCACGATACTAAATGTCTAACACTAAGTTAAATACTAAGTAGTAGAGTTAAATACTAAGACTAAGTTACTAACACTAAGTCTAACTAGCACAATACAAAACAAAAGTAAAAGAAAAAATTCAAAAGTCCATATTATTAGTGAACTTTGAATTAGAAGTGTGTAAACTTAATATATACTTTTTGTGCTCCTTCTAATCTATCTCTCTCTCTCAAGTTGTAAATTTATAATTATAATCATTATGCGTATGAGTTATTAACATGGAAGATTTTTTTATTATGAGTGTAAAGAATTTTAGTTATGCACAAAACTATCAGAATTGGAAAGATGTAGAAAGTTTTATGTTTTTTTCCCTTTACATGTATACTAATAACAAAAATAGTTTAATAATAGTAGGTGCCCACTTAACAAAAAAAAAAAAAAAAAAAAAAAAAAAAAAAAAAAAACAAAGGGTATTATGTACAATTCTTTTCTTTGATTGATTTGATTCATTCTTTCTAAAATTTTGACATTTATTTTTTTTTAAGTTTTTTTTTTCATGTGAAAATACGGATTTGTGCTAACCCGCCCACAACCCGATTGGCCCGACCCGTTTTCAACCCGTTTAAAATGGCTTGTATTTTAACCTGGATTGTTTAGCCCACAACCCAATTAATTCGACCTAAACCCGACCCAACCGGTTGCCATGTCTATAGCGACTATGTGATGGTGTTTTGGAATACCATCACATAGCCTCCTATTTTTTCTCCAAGTTTTGGCTATTTTGTCTTTTTCCTGATTTCTGATCTGATTTTCGTGTTGCTATTTGGAGGCCTTTCCAAGATCTGATTTCTTCAAACTTGATATCCTTGGAAAGCTCTAAATGTATAGTTTCCATAAACTCTGGTCTTGATTGATTTGGAGCTATGGTCTCTAAGATATCTCTTCTAGAAGAGAGGTGATGCAGTGTAGGAAATTTTGCGACACTTTTTCTTGAAAAATTCATTTCTTCCAATCTATAGCAGATATCGTCGAGCCCTTTTTGTGAGAGGTATTTGAGACATCATACTTCAATCTAGTTCTGATGGTTCTCTCCAATTGTTGCTCAGTTTGTACAGTTTTTAGCACGAAATCGATCTAAAAACAGACATTTTTACCTGAAAAAGGTGAAATATTTAATTAGGGTTTCAGAGTTTTATTGATATCTCATCCATTTTACCTTTGATTTTGGGCTGTGAACTTTCATTTCGAAAGGAAAAATATGACCTACAAGATGGTCCAAAGTTTAGCCCAATCAATCAATTGGATAAAAAAAGTCAACTTTTTTACCATCTCTGATTAAAGTTTTTGGTCTTAATTCTTATCATAAGGGATTAATTGTTGCAATGTTTTGATTCACCATCCGATCATGTTTCATTTATTTATTGCTCCTATTTGGCTTTAAAAATCATGACTTTCACCTTTTTTTATTATTTTGGATTTTTATCATTGTTTGATGCGTGAAACATGACTGAACAAAATACGGTATCGAAACACCTAATCCAAAAAATTAAGTTTAGAAATTTGGGCCTTACTATGTTACATTAATTCGTCAACTTCCTAACTTTTTTCTCCATATGAAACTTGCCCTCACATGTGTGGCTCAATAGGAGTTTTTCCTATTCTATCTCGTCATTAATACCAGATTCTTCTAAATTGTCAACTTGACAAAAAAAATCTTACTTTTATCATGAATTTCTTAGTATTTTAAGGTGAAAAAAAAAAAGGAAGGGTAGCATAGTAACAAAAATGGGTGAAAAAAGTATGCAATTGGAAAAAATAAAAGCCCTCCCAGTATTACTTGACATGCTAATAAATGAACACAAAATCTTTACAGTTTTAAGGCCTAAATGAAACAAACATACTTATTTGCGCAACATTGTTGATCACGGTCATTATTAGGAAAATGCTAGAACCACAACTTTTACCGCTAACAAAGAAAGCTGTGTCTTCTCTTAGGCAATAGAATTAGAGTCCCTTCTTCACGAACACGTGTTTTGTCTTCCTTGGAATAACAAGTTTATTCCCTGGGTTGTGGGTTTTTTTTCAAGGTTAGTGGGAAATAGTAGTGTGCTCTTCTTCGCTCTTTCTTCTTTCTGGATTCTCTTTTTTCTGTTCATGGACGACCTAACAAAGAACTAGGACCGCCTCACTCTGTCTAATAGAGAGGGCCTAGTATGTTGTCTCACTGATGATCTCCAGTCTCAAGACTACATCACTACAGCGAAATTTTCAACAAAATGAGCCTTGAATATTGATGCTATTGCCAAAACTTTCAACCCTTTGTGGAGGACGAGGAATGGCTTCAAGGTACAAAATCAAGGGGAACACAAGGTCATCTTCATCTTTGAAGATAGTGCAAATATGGACCGAGTACTTATGAGTGAGCCATGGAGTTTTGACAATCATCTTATTGTTATGCTACGATACAAGAAGGACTCCCCTCTCACGGATTTAAATTTCAAGAAAACCGCTTTCTGGGTTCAAGTCCACAATATCCCAATATGCTATATAAATGTTGCAGTAGCAAAAAAGATTTGTGCTATACTCAGTGATGTTTTACGAAGTTCAGAAACTACAGTCAATGAGGGCGAAAATTTTATTCGAGTCAGGGTAATGATTGATATCTTTGTTCCTCTCTCTCTCGAGGTCATTTAATTTCTCTTGAAAACGGCAAGCATGGGTTAACTTCAAATACGAACAACTACCTAATATTTGCTAATGGTGTGGATGCTTTATTCATGACGACAAAGTCCATGACGTATGGATTAAGAGTAAAGGTTCCCTTTCGGTAAAGCAGCAACAATTCGGCACTCACTTGCATGCCCTAGCTTTTATGCCAACCAAAAAAAAATGTGGTCGTCATTCCAGGATTTTACAAAGCCAAAAGCAGTCAAATTCTGAAATCCACAGCGTCTGGGAATGTCAAGCAACAGTTTCCGATGGAGCATGAACCAACTCACCACCCATCGGTGACAGTTACAGAACAACAAACATCGCAACCTCCTTTCTAGATAAGGAAAGACGTTACTTTTATAAGGGGCTAATAAAGAAGCACGCGATATCTGGGATGATATTCAAGACTATGGAATGGCTCCTCCTTTTTCGGCGCACAATAACTATCCTGATGATAACGCACACACTTCCTCTCTAGGTTGTTTTGAAGATCAATTAAGGGAGATTGATAAGGAATTAACTACCTTTGATAACATGTGTCCCCCTCAAACATTTAATATCCCATCAATGGTGCAAAATAATTATCCCAAGCCAGCTGTTACGGAACGTATTGAGAAATCAAAATATTTGGAGGACGCTAGGGTTTATCCACATGCACCTCAGCTGCGTGTCTTACCAAATTGGACTTGGCTAACAAAACCTGCAAGCAAAGAAGCCACCCAAGAAACAGACTTAATTCGTTACAATGGAAAAAGATGCCTGGGACAAATTGAAACTCATTCTAATTTACCTTGCAAACGTCAACAGGTTTTGAAGAATGGAGAAGTTATACCTTTGGATTTGGTGGAGGCTGATGTTCAATTTGGAACTGTCTTGGGCTTGGGAACCTATGTAAAGGGAAGGAGCTTGTAGAAATCATACGGGTAAAAGATCCCTCTATTGTGTTTATAGCCGAAACATGAACAAATGAGGCAAGGCTTGATCACGTTCAACGAGACATAGATTTTGAGAATAGATGGGTGGTTCTGAGTAATGGAAGAGGAGGTGGCCTGATACTTTTCTGGAAATCATCAGTTAATCTTTCTATGGAGGGCTCTTCAAAGTATGACATTGATTCCTACATCAATAAAAATTCTGAGACCGCTTGGTGTTTTACAGGGTTTTATGGTGAACCAAAAACTGCAAAGCGTTGTGAAGCCTGGAATGATCTCCGGGTTCTCATCCATCATTCAAATACCCCATGGATTTGTGCAGGGCATTTTAATGAAATTACTCAGCAAGGTGAAAAGTTGGGCAGAGCTCTGCGAAGTCATAATCAGGAGCAACATTTTAGGGAAGTAATTGACGAGTGCGGATTTATGGATTTGGGGTTCATTGGACAGCGTTTCACTTGGAGCAAACACTTTCAGGATGGACGGTCTATTTGAGAGAGATTGGACAGGGGTTTGGCAACAAATTCATTTTTCCTAAAATTCCCCAGTACTCGTGTTCATCATCTCTGCTGTGATACTTCAAATCACTCTAATTAATCCCCTAGGTTTGGTTCCTCCTACAAAGAAAAAAATTTTCCTCTTTGAGGATATGTAGCTGTCTAATTTGAGATGTGGGGAAACGGTGGAGGCATCTTGGAAGTCTAGTGAAGGTGGAATTTTGGGTAACACAATCCTTGCTAAAATCGAACAATGTGGAAAAGATTTGGATTGGTGGAACCGAAAATGCTTTGGCAATGTACGAAGAGAACTAGAAAAGAAAAAAAATCTCCTTTCTCAAGCTGCGATACAGGCACAAAGAAGTGTAATCATCATGTTCGAGAGTTGAAAGATGAAATTAGTATTCTTTTGGAGAGGGAGGCACAAATGTGGAGCCAAAGATTATGGGTTTTATGGGCCAACAAAGGAGACAACAATACAAAAGTTTTTCACAGCCGAGCCACCAAAAGACACCGGAAAAATACAATTCGGGGAATCCTAAATGAGACAAACCAGTGGCGGGTTGATCCAAGTGATATTGCTTCGGTTCTGACTAGCTAATATCAAGGTTTCTTTTCCACATCAGATCTGAATCTTGCTATTGGGGTCCTTTCCCAGGTCTCACCGTGTATTACAATTGAGATGAATCAAGTTTTATGTGTTGAATTTCATAAGTGTGAAGTGGCAGCAACACTTAAGGACATAGCCCCCCTTTATGCCCCTGGACAAGATGGGATGCTGTAAACACCGCATTTTGTACCCTTTACGACTCGGGCCCCCGTTTCCCAATGATGCTCAAACTCTAAGGCCCAAGGCCAGTTTAGAGTCCAATCAGATATCAAATTAACTTGAGGATTGTTAAAATGAAAAATATAACCTTTTAAATGAGCAAAAATCCTATTTTTGGAAATAAATGACCAAAGTGGCCCTCGGCCTACGTACGTGGGCAGCAGCCTGCGTACGTGGGCCAAAACATGCGTAAGCAGGCACATTTTTGCATACGCAGCTAGGGTTTCAGAAGCATGAAAAATGCAAGTTTTTTGCAATAATGGCTGAAGTTCAGAATGAATCCCACATCATCTAGGAGTCATTCCAAACCCTATTTTTTCCACTATATAAAGCCTTACATGGTACATTTTCAAAACACACAGAAATCTCACAAGAAAAACCTAAGATTCACTAGAAAATAGTAAATCAAAAGGGAGTTTTTCACAAAATATCCTCTAGTTTATTTTATTTGTTTAGGACCTTTTCTAGCTCCAATCCTTTGAGTTTAAGATCACTAATCACGTGTTTATTGACTGTGATAGATTTGACTGAGAGGAACGGTCAAAATCAAAGGTTGGGAACTCCTTTTTGAGGTATCAAGCTTTAACTTTTTCTTTATATTTTCTATTTTTCTTTCTATGTTTTAATCTTGTTTTTTCTTAGTTTATGTTTATTCATGTTTGCCTAGGTTAGTTTTATAGTTCTGATTATGTTCTGAGCATGCTAGGTTGTTAGAATTAGGGTTTTTTTTGTTTGTGCTCTGTTTTTATGTTTTGTGTTTCAGGGTTAGGGTTTTGAACAAGTCCCACACATACATGCCATAAGCATGGCTGCGTATGCAGGTACTTGCCCAGAAACCCTAATCTAGATTCCTTATGTTGTTTGGTTTTCCTGTTTCACATGTTTAGCCTCTATTTAAGCCTTTTTCACATGTTTATACATATTTGAGCCTTTGTCTTGTATGCTTTGTTGTCTTCAACATGCTTAGATTAGGGTTTCATGCTTGTTTCTTGCTTTGATGCCATGAACATGCATTCACATGCCCATTCATGATGCCATAGATGCTGTGTTGCTGAAAGGTAAGCGAATCTAAGCCATGCATAGGTATGAAAATGCATTTGATGATGAATGTCGTTTAAATGTTTGTTTTATGTCCAATTATATGCTTTAAATGATCTTGTGATTGTCGTGATATGCTTGCTGCCATGTTTGGGGTTGCTGCCTTGTTTTAGATATAATTGGGTTCTTAAATGCTAAATGAATGTTAAGGTTCTTAGATGTGTTTGGTTTGGCTCTCTCTTGCTTTAGGATGATAAGTGTGTGTTTTGGAATGAAAGATACCATGATTGTATGTTAGATGCATGCTAGTGTGTGTGTAAGTTTAGAATGCAAATGTTGAATTAGTTTTTAATAGGGTTAAGACATAAGACACAACGATGGGAGGCTAACCTTATGGTTGGGCGATCTTAGGTGCCTAACACCTTCCCAAGAACGTACCTAAAATCTGAACCCATACTCTGGTAGTAAAATCAAAGGTCCTTCCTCGAAAGGATACTATATATATGGTTCCTAGATTATTGCAAAAAAACTAGGTGGCGACTCCCCTTGTGCCCACAGATGCCACCACTGTTCTACCAGCACTTCTGGAACATTGTTGATTCTAATGTTACTCAGGCTGTCCTCTTGTGGTTAAATACAGGTATTCACCCTGAACCGGTTAACCATACTTTTCTCACTCTCATTCCCAAAACACCAAATCCTGAACATGCTCATGAGTATCAGCCAATTAGTTTATGCAATGTGTTGTATAAATTTTTTTCTGAAGTACTTGCAAACAGATTGAGATATTATTACTGAACATCAATTAGCTTTTGTCAAGGATCGTCTGATTTCAAATAATATTTTAGTCACTTTCGAAACCTTGCACTACATGAAAAATCACAAATCAGGGAATTCAGGATTTATGGCACTCAAATTGGATATGAGCAAGGCATATGACAAGGTGGAGTGGTCCTTTCTGGAAGTTTTGATGCGAAAAATGGGGTTTGACAAGAGGTGGATCGACCTCATCATGATTTATGTTAAAACTGTTACCTATTCAATTATAGTTAATGGTGAACTAAAGGGGTTAATTCATCCTAGTAGAGGCATCAAACAAGGCAATCCGTTATCTCCATTCCTTTTCCTTGTATGCACGGAAGGACTACATGGGCTCATCAGGAATGCAGCTAGAGAGGGGGAAATTAAAGGTTTCTCCTTGTGCAGAAGAGGGTCAAAACTAACACATTTATTTTTTGCAAATGACAGCCTCCTTTTTTGTAGAGGCAATCCTAATGAATGCAATAAAATATTGAGCATCTTGTCTTCCTATGAGAGTGCATCGGGCAATAAGTAAACAGAAGCAAAACTGCATCGTTTTTCAGCAAATCCACTCCAGATGATATAAAAGAACTCATTAAAGATTTACTTAGGGTGCAGGAGATCCAACATTATGAGAAGCATTTGAGCCTTCCCTCTTTGGTAGGGAAAGGAAAAAATGCGAGTTTCAATTATATAAAGAAAAGGGTGTGGAAGAAATTGCAAGAGTGGGAAGGAAGGCTTTTATCTCAAGCGGGACGTGAGGTGTTGATCAAATCTGTCATTCAAGCTATCCCTTCTTTTGCTATGGGTTGTTTCCAAATCCCATTGGGTTTGTGTAATGATATTGAAGTTTTGATCAAAAAATTTTGGTGGTGAGAACGAGGCAATAGGCATAAAATCCATTGGCTCAAATGGGATGAGATGACGAAATCAAAAATGGTTGGAGGAATGAGTTTTAGAGATTTGGCAATGCTCGATGACTCACTCTTGGCAAAACAGGCATGGCAGCTCCTAAATGATAAAAATTCTTTATTCTAC
Organism: Notholithocarpus densiflorus; assembly: GCA_030021035.2. Taxonomy (NCBI): domain Eukaryota; kingdom Viridiplantae; phylum Streptophyta; class Magnoliopsida; order Fagales; family Fagaceae; genus Notholithocarpus; species Notholithocarpus densiflorus. Next base: position 10,409 of record JARYZH020003129.1, read on the forward strand.
AGAATTTTCAAAGCTCTATTTTTCCCTCGATGCACCATCATGGAAGCAGCAGATTCAAGGTCGGGTTCTTACCCATGGAAAAGCATCCTACATGGTCATGATGTTATTTTAAGGGGAGCAAGGTGGCGTGTTGGTAATGGAAAATCCATTCAAATATGGAGTCACAGGTGGCTGCCTGTTAAACATCCACCCATGATCTCCTCACCGGTTGTTGATGTTCTGTTGGATACTGAGACAAGACAATAGAACAATGACTTGCTGGATGGACTCTTTGTTCCCCAAGAGGCCGATATCATCAGGAGCATCCCCATATCTCGTGTTGAAGCAGAAGACAAACTCTATTGGCCTCTAACTCAAGATGGACAGTATACATGTCAGGATATCGCTTTTTAAAGGTAGAAGCTGAGCTTGTACCACAGAGGACACCATCATCCCAAGAAACTCAGCTGTGGAAAGGATTGTGGTCCTTACATACTCCCAACAAGGTTAAGAACCACATATGGAGAGCATGTCGCAACTCTCTGCCTACTAAAGAAAATCTGTTGCGGCGAACTATTATCACAAGCTCCACCTGTGATCGTTGTCAAGAACATGCCGAGTCTCCCTTACATGCAATGTGGTCGTGCTCCAAGCTGGATGAAGTCTGGAATCGGAGTTGTGGGGTTTCCATCGAAATCATAGCTTTTTAGACTTCAAAGAGCTGCTGTCCTGGATACTTCAACATCACCAAAATCCAGAACTCTTCTCCATGGTGGCTTGGTCGATCTGGACACAGCGAAACTAATTTCGACTCAATCAACCCCACTGCGACGTATCACAAATTGCACCAATGACAAAGTTCAGATACAACGAATTTAGTGCAGTCCAGCCCGCTGCAATTCCACCACAACCTCGTTCTCATGTATCCTGGCAGCCTCCCTCTACTGATTTGTTTAAAATCAACTACGATGGTGCCACATTTGATTCGGAGTCGGAGAATAAGTCTGGGGTTGGATTTGTTATTCGGGACTCACGTGGCTTGGCTATTGCATCTCTTTCTCAACAGGTGCCACGGGTGTATCAAGCAGCAGAAATTGAAGCTTTTGCAGCGACCAGGGCGCTGGAATTTGCAGCAGAAATTGGGATTGCTAATGTAGTGTTGGAAGGGGATTCATGGTTGATCTTTCAAGCCTTATCCGCTGAAGTTCAGTCCTTGTCTCCCATTGGTTTACTGATTGAGGATGTTAAGTCTTTTACCGGCTGTAATAAATTACTTTAATCTCATACAAAGAAAGAAGGTAATAAAGTTGCTTATAGTTTAGCCAGGTATGCTATTCAAATTTTAGACTATGTTGTGTGGATGGAGTTTGTTCCCCTGCCTGCTCTTTCTGTATTTCAGGCTGATTTAGCCGGTATTTCATAATCAAAAACTTTACAGGGTTCCTAAAAAATAAAAAATAAAAAATTGTGGTCCTAACATTACTCTCATTATTAACCCAATTCCTATAATTGTTACAACGAAAATGGTTGCATATAATTTGGTAGAAAATGCTTGCAAGTTGCAACATTTCCCCTAATGCTTGGCGTGTTGAATGTGTCTGCAAATTCGTCACCTGTTTCCAATTAATTGAATAGCTTCTCTGATGTGATGGAAGTAGGCATTGGTTTTAACCTTTAAGGAGAGTCGTATTTGATTAAAAAAAAAAAAAGAAGGAGAATCGTATTTTTAGGAGGTGCTTGTTTGTTCTTTGTGAACTTAAGA
>JARYZH020003130.1:0-12148 GCA_030021035.2 Notholithocarpus densiflorus
GCTACTATTCTCTTCAATATCATTTTATTGGATGTGAATTTTGACAAATCTGCCATTAGATTACATTTTATTTTTATATCCTCCATGCTTGAAAATTTTTCAAAAGATCAATAGTTATGTCATTAATCAAATGTTTAAATTTCAATTTTTGTAGTCTAAAATTATGCATAAAAAAAAGTTTATAGATCAAATAGTAATATCTAATTGATACGAAATTTGACATGTGTTTCAAGAACATAAAGAACATGTAATCTAACAATTAGATTTTCAAAATATGTATCTATGTTAATTTTTTTTAATAAGAGTTGTAGCCACCAAACTTTACACTATTTTAAAAATCTAAATACTGGATTTTATATATATTTTTTTATGTTTTTAACACACACGTCAATTTCCATGTCAATCAGATGTTATTATTATTTGATTCATAAACTTATTTTTTATGCATAATTTTAGACTACAAAACCTTAAAATTTAAACATTTGATTAATGACATAATTGTTAATTTTCGATCTATTACATTGCACCGTTGGCCAAAACCTAGTGGATGTTTGAATTGCTGTCCGAATAGCTCCGACAGTGGTTGGGCTACCAGATATAATGCCTACAAAAAGAGGTTACAGGAAAACTTAAATTAGTTCCTATTTAATAAAATATATAAATTATAAAATGTTAGCAAGAATTAAATTATCATTTTTTTTTTTTTTGGTGAAAGGAAAAATGCATTAAAACAAACTAGAAAGTACAAAGTCTAGATAGAGAACCTGCTGCTGAAAGTATGCCAGACAAGTCAGTAGAAAGCGGCACTATGAAAGCGGAAACAAAGTAATTCGTTTGATATTGGTAAAATGGTTCGAAGCATGACCCATGTTTATTATATTCCCACATCCAAAAAGCTATGTTATTGCCATACAGGTTTGGCAGTATTGTGTTAAAACATTACTATGATCATCAATACTTTTTGAAAGAGAGCGCATTTGGCTCTGGACGACGGTTCATGAAGACGGGCAAGGACATGGAATGATGTGGTATTTTGAATTCTACGTGCTGGTTAAAATTTTCTCTGAACTGAAAATGATTGAATCTTTTGAAAATTTCCAACAATTGATGGAGGAGACAAAGATCTATATGATAATCATGGTGGAGCTTCCACAACTTCTTATGAACAGTAAAATATAGTATAAGGTAAGCTCACCTTTTCTTTTTCTTTTCTATTTTTTTGCTAGATTAAGCTCATCTTTTTCATCTAACTATTGTGGGGGGACTGCCAAATAGTTGGAAATATCCTTAAGGCATACTGTAATATCAACATCATAAGAAAGTGTACAATAGTACTATGAAATTTATGAGTTTAATTTGTTTACCACCTGCCGTGATGTTGAAGGTTTGTGTTTAATGGTTACAAATAATGCTAAAAACAAGAATTGAGATTGGATCAAAATTTCTAAAAAAGAAAAAGAAAGAGGAAAAAGAGCAATGTGGTCTTGATAACTATAAAGACCATAACGAGGAGTTTTGAGGGGAAAATAAATAAATAAAAGAAAAAAAATAAGAAAAAGGTGAAAAAATTATGCGTAAGCAATTTTCTAAAAAGTAAAATGGACTTAAGCGTGTATTTGGTGGAAGGCAATCAAGGCATGAAGCTTGCATTCAAACTTATAAAGTCTGATTTTACAGACTTTGCACAGTTTTTTTAAGGTCCAAAGTTTTTTTTTTTTTTTTTTTTTTTGCCAACAAGGGCTTGGCTCAGCTGGTAAGGTTCGTTCGCTCCGCCTAACCAGCTCAGGTTCGATTCCCGCTGCCAGCGGACTTTTGTTGGTGGGCATCCTAAATTCCAATGGAGTTGATGAGAACGGCTTGAGTTTAAGCCAGCACGGCACCCTGCCCGGAGGTATAATACAACCATAAAGGCCCCCATTTTTTCTTTACCAAAAAAAAAAAAAGTTTTTTTTTTTTTTATACTTTTTTTTAATAGAAATTACGTATTCTTTACTCATTACCTTTTGAAAGTGCGTCATTCTTCCATTTTTGAATTCAAAGTGCATGTCTTGTTAGTTATTTGATTAAGAGAAATGATATGTCCACAACATTTTCACAATATTTTTATAACAAATCCTAAGTGGTAGATTGTTACTAGTTGTTATTGTTGGGATAAAAAAGTAATCTTAGTGTTAGGTTCAAATTTGAACCAGTAACAACTAACCACCTATAATTTATTGTGAAAATATTGTGGATGTAACATCTCTCTTTGATTAATCTATTAAAGATTGATCAAAAGCATTGTATATATTATTTTAAAAAAATTATCAAATAGATCACTAACAATGACTTTGAGAAAATCAGTTCACTTTAGCTTGGAGGAGTAAAGTCAAGACACAACAAATAAACCTTTTTATACAGGAATATCATTTAAATAATATTCATTTTTTAGTCAAAAGGTCAGATTTCGTACTTAGATACACAGATACTAGCAAAAGGAAGGAAGAAAAAATGTGCCTAAAATTTAGGGTAATGGTCTAAAATGTCAAGTGGGCTTAAACGTGTAATTGTGTTCAGACTTCAAACTATAAAGTCTTTATAGGCGCACACCTTTCTTTTCCTTGTCTCTAAAGTCTTTACCTTTTGTAAGTTCGAGTCTTTTTTTAATTGCTTGATTAGTTAATGATACTTGTCTCCTTAATTGGCAGTGAAGGCCATTGCAATCTATGAGCAGATGGTTGTGATTTTTAATTATCTGATTGAGGAGATGAGAAAGAAAGAAAAGATGAGTTGAAATGGGAATTGTTGTTATATGGTGTGTACTTGAAGGGCAAGGGTATATGAAAATGACAAAATTCAGTTACAAACTCCTTCTAAAATATTAATATGGTTATATATTTTGAAATTAAATTTAACTGTTAGATTTTATGTTCTTTTTGTTCTTAATATGTATGTCAAATTTCGTTCAAATCGGATATTATTTATCATTCAATTCATAAACATATTTTTATACATAATTTAAGACTATACAAACTTGAAATTTAAATATTTGATTGATGATATAGCTATTAATCTTTGATTTTAATTCTTGAAATTTTATAAGCATAGAAGAAATAATAAGAAAATACAATCTAATGTTGAATCTGTCAAAATTCACATTTAAAAAAAGGGTAAAATAATATTTTGATCCTTAGACTTTACCAAAAGTTTGTTCTTTATTCTTAAACTTTACTAAAAGTTTGTTTTTCATCCCTAAACTTTACTAAATTTTTTTTTAATTTTTAATTTTATCCCTATACTTTAAAAAGTTCGTGTTTTTATTTTTATTTTTTATCTCTAAACTATTGAAAATGTTTTACATTTTGTCCTTAAACTTTACCAAAAATTTGTTTTTTGTCCCTTAATTATAAAAAAAAAAAAAAAAAATTCATCCTTATTTTTGTCTCTAAACTATTAAAAAATCTCTTTACAAAATTTAAAGATGAAAAAAGAAAATTTTAAAGTTTAGGGATGAAAAATAAACTTTTGGTAGAATTTAGGGACTAAAATAATATTTTACCCTAAAAGGATATAGGGGGAGTTTGTAAACATTGTTTGCAAACTAGTTTGTAGGAAAATTTGGATAAAATTTGGTTGTTATTTTAAAAGAAAAAGTTTGACTACAAACTTGGTTGTAATAAATAATTACAATTCTCCGTAACATCATTTTATTAAATATAAATTTTGACAAATCTACCATTAGATTACATTTTTTTCTTATATCTTTCATGTTTGCAAAATTTTTAAAAGATTGAAGATCAATAATATTATTGATCTTCAATCAATCAAATGATTAATTTTTTTAGTAGGAGTTGTGGTCGTTGGCTATAATAAGTTTGTAACCAAACTTTATAATTTTTAAAAAAAATACATATATATATATTAATAAAAAATTGTTTAAAAAAAATTGAATAGAGAATAGAAATTATTATTATTTGAGTTAAAAAAAAGTTTAAACGAAGAAGAACACAGAGAAGTTTTCTCACCAAACACTAAAAAAAATAATGAAAAGAACAACCCAGTCAATCCAAACCACGCCAAAATATATTCTACCGAATCCATCCAAACCAAAACCTAAATGTTAGTAGCAAATCATCGAGTAACCCATTTAAATTTGGCTTCAAACGCATATTCAGTTATTCAAACAAACCCAGGCATTTGGCAACGATCTTCAGTAGCAAGAGGACAAATTAAGGAACCTGTGTGAGCTCCTCAGAGATCAAAATTTTCAAAGAATTTAAATGAAATAATTACAAACCATGTTGATTAAGAGTTTGGACATAAAGGTGGCGTAATTATCTTTTCAAATTTGCTATAGATTTTTTGTATAAGAATTAGGATTGCTCAAACAAATTTATGTGCACCTAAACCCAAGTATGGTCTTTATTTCCCAATTGTTTGCAACGGGTATTTTTTTTTAAAATTATATTTTTTTATGTTCTTTCTTATGAGGAAACCGAATGCACACAGGTTTTGTAGACTGCTCAAAGACCCACTTATTCCTTGCCTTCCAAATCATCCAACAGTATCAGGAATCGCTCCACAGTGTTGTCACTGCCCTCCTCCAATACACGCCAAAATATTCTAACAAAGTCTAGGAATTCATGCTCTAACTTTGTGCCTCTTCACAATTCCATAATACACGCATCATGTCATCCTCATTTAATTTGCAGCTTGGACATCATGGCTGCATTAGAATCCTTCTGTTCACAAGATTGACACATGCAGGTAGAACGTTATGACATGCTCTCCATGCAAACATCTTAATATTATTAGGGACCTTTGCTTTCCAAATTGAGCACCAAACCATCTCCACTGCAATTTTATTGGATCTTCCAATTCCTATTGAGCACATCCCATCTTGTACATTTTTTTTTTATAAGTTTTTCATACCAAACTAGAAATTCAGTAGTGATGCACACCATCTATAGATGGCATTGCAATGGCCCCTAGGATTTTGCTCTTCGTTTGAGATTGCTTGCCTACCACCACCACCACAACCCCCCTCCCTCCCAAAAAAACAAGAACAAGAAAGATTTGAGTGTAATGTCTTGGAGGAATAAATTTACAACAAATTAGTACGCATTGAGAAATAACAACATACTGAAAATAGAGAAATTTTCAAGATACTTTTGAAAGAAATACCGGGACATGGTTTCAATTTAGGCTATTAATCATAGAAAAAGGAAGAAAGATATAATGCCAATGAGAGTGTTGCTTAAATTATTCAAATTCTGAGCCCATCAGGATGTTGCCTTTTTAGTATTCAAAATTAGGGGTGTCATTTCAACACGGCACCTATAAGATTTAAAATTGATCCACCTAAATGAGATAGGGGTATTAAAGCAACAAAATAAGAAGTGAAAATAGTACTCTCCTTACATTTTTAGAGAGGTGTTATGTTTACAACATTTTCACAATACTTTCATAATAAATCATAAGTGCTAAGTTATCATTAGTTCTAATTTGAATCTTACAACTTAAATTACTTTTTTGTCCACCCATAACAACTAATAACAACTTACCATTTAAGATTTGTTCTGAAAATATTATTGATATATCATTTTCCTATCATATAAGACAATCTTGTAGCTGAGTAGGAGTGATCACCCCAAACGGTTTGGATAATCATCAACCTATATTTTGATCACATGACTTACTAGTCATCTGAAACTAAAACAGTCACATAATTATTATGTTATCTAAAAAATTTAAATAATTATTAAACAAAGTATTGATTATAATTCATTTTAAAGTATGTTATTAAAAGTATATTATAGTAAGCTCATAAAGTTTACATAGTGGATTGAAAAAAATTTCTCCAAATTAATATGATGGAAAATCTCTTACCTTATTACATGTGATAAAGAAGATATGAAGCTCCAAAACAATTGAAGCATACCAAAAAAGATAGTTTCGTCTTACCAATGCTAGTTTCCTCTCCCATATTTCTCATCTTAAATTTTTTTTTTCTATTTTTTAAAATTTTAGTTTTATTGTCATTTAAGTTAATAGGTTTTATTTCTCTGAAAAAAAATTTAATAAAAATAATAGTCATTCTAAGAGGGTTTGATAAAGAAAAAAAGAGGGTTTGATGTGCTAAGAGGTTTTCTTTATCCTGTGAAACTTTTTTTTTCTTCTTTTTTTTAGGCTATTAATCATAGAAAAAGGAAGAAAGATATAATGCCAATGAGAATGTTGCTTAAATTATTCAAATTCTGAGCCCATTAGGATGTTGCCTTTTTAGTATTCAAAATTAGGGGTGTCATTTCAACACGGTGCCTAATAGATTTAAAATTGATCCACCTAAATGAGATAGGGGTATTGAAGCAACAAAATAAGAATATATTTTTTAACAAAATTTTTAATTAATCAGCTCATACACAAGCATATTACTTGTATAAAATAAAGCTAGAGTTACATTAAATGGTCATCACAATTTCACAATAACACTCAATTTGCTTAACATCTCACATATGAGCCATTGGTGGACTTCAACGACATAATGAATGAATCTTTGAATAGATTTTTCCTAATTTGTGTTAGATCAGTTTGTGAGTTTTATGGAGTAAAATTTGTAGTATTCATAACAACACTTAAAAAAAAAAGGTTTTACCCCAAACGGTTTGGGTAATAATCATCAACCTATAGACAATCTTACCTTTTTCTAGGTCACTTTTTCTTCAGTGTAATATAGACAATCTAGATTGCATAAATTCAATTATGATTTTTTTTTTTAAGCAAAATTGAGAACCATGACATTAGGATTTTAGCCAAAAGTATCTTTAAGGCATACTGTAATATCAACATCATCAAAAAGTGAACAAATGTACTATGAAATTTATGAGTTTAATTTGTTTACCACCTGCCGTGATGTTGAAGGTTTGTGTTTAATGGTTACCAATAATACTAAAAACAAGAATTAAAATTGGATCAAAATTAATAAAAAAGAGAAAGGAAAAAGAGCAACGTGGTCTTGATAACTATAAAGCCCATAAGAGAAAAAAAAAATGGAAAATTTTTGCGTAAAGCGTAGGGCAATTTTCTAAAAAGTAATGCGGACCTAACCATGTAATTGGTGGAAGAAAATCAAGGCATGAAGTTTGTGTTCAAACTTATAAAGTCTGATTTTACAAACTTTGTACAGTTTTTTTTAGGTCCAAAGTATTTATTTATTTATTTTTACTAGTTTGAACAATTCAACATTCCTTTGATGAAATAGGTGATACTGGAATTCGCTATGTATACAATGAGTTTGTTTGATGTTGTGAAATTGCTTTAGCTAGCTATTGAAAAGTCTAGTGTGATTAGTTCCAAAAGTCATGTGCTTTACGAGTGAAGAAGTGAAATGATTATTAATATAAAATGTGATTATTAACAATCCCTCCAGATGTCAAACACTTAACAAGTAATTCCTCTCGCAATGACTGTTTGTCATCAAATTTGCATATTTTATGATCCATACCAAAAGGTATTAGTAACATGTTTTCTAATCTGTTCCTTTTTGCGGCTCTGCCAACAATAATAAGATAAGTAAAAAGGAACAAGTGACTTTATCATACAAAGAAAATAAGCATGGAATTTTTTTTTCTTTAAAAAAGAAAAAGAAAAAAAGGCTATTGCTATTGTGTTCATCCTTATAAGAATTGAAGCATAGATTAAATTTTCTTTATTTTTTATAAGTCTTTTTTAAAAAAAAACTTTAAATCCTTTATAATTTCTTATTTTGTGTTGGTTTAAATGGATATTTTTCTCAAGCTTTCAAAGCATAGGCTTTAGATAAGATGTTCAACTCTTATACGCCAAGCATTGACTGTAAGTCTTATACATGGAACAAGTCAAGATAAGAATATAGTCCATTTTGGTCAGCCAAAGCTTCATTCGCTAGACACCAAATTTTTTTCTTGCCAAAAGTCTGACTTATTTTAGACGTAAATTTCATTGATTATTACTTGTATACAAATTTCAAGGATCATTAATGTATTACTATACTAGGATGAAATTTCTTCCCATGCACACTTACATTGCGTACACTCCAAATTTTTTCTGCATTTCGTAATGATATGTTGTGGAAAGTGTCATCCAAGTCCAACATGCTTGATAGTTGTAGTTGAGACCATGGCCCAGAAGCTTTACTATTCAATACTTTTGTGTGAAAAATTAAACATTCATTTGATGTGATAGGAGATAATGGAATTTGGCACCGTATACATTGGGGCTTGTTCTTGATGTTGTGAAATTGCTATTGGTACTAAGAGCTCTATTATGATTAGTTGGCAAGTCATGTTCTTTAAGCGTGAAAAGTCTAGAATGGAAAAATTTAAGGTTCCTACAATGCTTTGGAGAGAAAATTGCTAGCCCCTCATCCAATTGGGACCCCCCCTATTTATACAAAAGAAAAAGGGTCCACTTTCCTGAGTGTGACTTTCTATCCCAAGTATGGACAGAACATATGACTAATAGTAGTCCTTTCCAGGTGAAGGTATATGAAAATGACAAAAAGCCCATTTATGACATTAGGATTTTATGACATATATATAGGTTGGGTTAAGCAATGTTACACCACTCAATATTTTTTAATTGGGTGTGAATATTGACAAATTTACCGTTAGATTACATTATCTTTGTATATTCTTTATACTTGCAAAATTTCAAGGTGATCAAAAATTAATATCCATGTCATCAATCAATTGTTAAAATTTAAATTTTTATAGTTTAAAATAATGCATAAAATATGAGTTTATGGATCAAATGGTAAATAGCATCCGATTGATATGAAAATTGGCATGCATGTTAAGAACATATAGAACATGTAATTCAATGGTTGGATTTTCAAAATATTAATACAATAACAAGTTATTGGGTGGTATAACATTACTTAGAGTTACACCAGGTGTAACTTAAACCCAATCCTATATATATATATATATAAATATACACACACTATTGAGAACCATGACATTAGGATTTTACCCAGCTAGTTTCGAAAGCATCCTTAAGGCATACTGCTATATCAACATCATAAGAACGTGTAGAAAAGTCCTAGAGGATGCCGTTCCTTGAAATTTATGAGTTTAATTTGTTTACCACCTACTGTGATGTTGGAGGTTTGTGTACATTGGTTACAAATAATGCTAAAAACAAGAATTAAGATTGTTTCAAAAAAAAAAAAAAAAAAAAAAAAAAAAGAGCAACGTGGTCTTGATAACTGTAAAGCCCATAACGAGAAGTTTTGAGGGGAAAATAAATATATAAAAGAAAGAAGAAGAAAAAGGTGGAAAAATTTTGCATAAACCTTACGGCAATTTTCTAAAAAGTAAAGCGGTCCTAACGTGTAATGGTGGAAGGCAATGTAGGCATGAAGCTTGCGTTCAAACTTATAAAGTCTAATTTTACAGACTTTGCACAGTTTTTTTTGGGTCAAAAGTTTTTTTATTTTTTAAATAACGTAGTCTTTACTCTACCTTTTGAAAGTGCTCCATTTTTCCTTTTTTGAATTCAAAGTGCATGGTATAAGTGCTTGTGGGGTGTGGGAGTAAGGGACGAGGTTCAAGTTTTCAGGAGGGAGTTTCACACATACATACACTTAAATTAGGTTAGAGTAGAATTTCTATCTTGTATAAAAAAAAAAAAAAAAAAAAAAAATTCAAAGTGCATGTCCTTTTAATTATTTGATTAATCTATTAAAGATTGTCCAAAAGCATTGTATATATTATTCAAAAAAAAAAAAAATCAAATAAATCACTAGCAACGACGCTCAGAAAATAAGCTCACTTTAGCTTGGAATAGCAAAGTCAAGACAGAACAAATAAACCTTTTTATATAGGAATATCACTTAAATAATATTTATTTTTTCATATTTTATTTTATATTCAAGTGGACTTAAATAAACCTAATCGTCTAAAATGTCAAGTGGGCTTAAATGTGTAATTGCGTTCAGACTTAAGACTATAAAGTTTTCACAAGCTCACATCTTTTTTTTTTTCCATGTGTCTAAATGTGTAGTAGGCAATAGCTATAAATTCCAATAAAAAAAAAATTAATACAGTGCCTACATATTTTAAAGGACAAAGTTTGGCTACAGACATTTTTTTTAGAAGAGTTTGGCTACAAACTTGGTTGTAACCAATGACTACTACTCTCTTCAATATTATTTTATTGGATGTGAATTTTGACAAATCTGCCATTGGATTACATTTTTATTTTATATCCTCGATGCTTGAAAATTTTTCAAAAGATCAAAGATCAATAGATATGTCATCAATAAAAAATGTTTAAATTAAATGTTTAAATTTCAAGTTTTTGTAGTCTAAAATTATGAATAAAAACATAAGTTTATAGTCGAATAGTAACATCCAGCTGATACGAATTTTGACATGTATGTTAAGAACATAAAGAACATGCAATCTAACGATTAAATTTTCAAAATATGTATCCTTGTTAATTTTTTTTTAATGAGAGTTGTAGCTATTAAGGTCTTCCGTTGGTATCCGTTAGAAAATTGCTATTAATTCTGGCTTTCCTAAATATTTTAAATTAAAATATATATAAATTATTAAAAAAATATACTTTTTGAAAGAGAGCGCATTTGGCTCTGGACGACGGTTCATGAAGATGGGCAAGGACATGGAATGATGTGGTATTTTGAATTCTACGTGCTGGTTAAAATTTTCTCTCAACTGAAAATGATCGAACCCTTTGAAAATTTCCAACAATTCGATAAATGGAGGAGACAATGATCTATATGATAATCATGGTGGATCTTCCACAACTTCTTATGAACAGTAAAATAAAGTATGAGGTAAGCGAACCATGACATTAGGATTGTAGCGAACTAGTTCGAAATCCTTAAGGCATACTGTATTATCAACATCATAAGAAAGTGTACAAAAGTACTATGAAATTTATGAGTTTAATTTGTTTACCACCTGCCGTGACGTTGAAGGTTTGTGTTTAATGGTTACAAATAATGCTAAAAACAAGAATTGAGATTGGATTAAAATTTCTAAAAAAGAAAAAGAAATAGGAAAGAGAGCAACGTGGTCTTGATAACTATAAAGACCATAACAAGGAGTTTTGAGGGGAAAATAAATAAATAAAAGAAAAAAAAAGTGGAAAAATGTTGCGTAAGGCAATTTTCTAAAAAGTAAAATAGACTTAAGCGTGTATTTGGTGGAAGGCAATCAAGGCATGAAGCTTGTATTCAAACTTTTAAAGTCTGATTTTACAGACTTTGCACAGTTTTATTAAGGTCCAAAGTTTTTTTATTTTTTTATTTTTAATTTTTTAATTTTTTAATTTTTTAATTTTTTAATTTTTTTACTTTTTTTTAATAGAAATAACGTAGTCTTTACTCTTTACCTTTTGAAAGTGCGCCATTCTTCCTTTTTTGAATTCAAAGTGCATGTCCTGTTTGTTATTTGATTAATCTATTAAATTAAGATTGTCCAAAAGCATTGTATATATAATTTAAAAAAAAAAAAAAAAAACATTATCAAGTAGATCACTAACGATGACACTGAGAAAAAAAGTTCACTTTAGCTTGGAGGAGTAAAGTCAAGACACAACAAATAAACCTTTTTATACAGGAATATCACTTAAATAATATTTATTTTTTCATATTTTATTTTTTATTCAAAAGGTAAGATTTCTTACTTAGATACACAAATACTAGGAAAAGGAAGGAAGAAAAATTGTGCGTAAAATTTAGGGCAATTGTCTAAAATGTCAAGTGGGCTTAAACGTGTAATTGTGTTCAGACTTCAGACTATAAAGTTTTTATAGGCTCACACCTTTCTTTTCCTTGTCTATAAAGTCTTTACCTTTTGTAAGTGCAAGTCTTTTTTTAATTTCTTGATTAGTTAATGATACTTGTCTCCTTAATTGGCAGTGAAAGCCATTGCAATCTATGAGCAGATGGTTGTGATTTTTAATTATTTGATTGATGAGATGAGAAAGAAAGAAAAGATGAGTTGAAATGGAAAGGTTGTTATATGGTGTGTACTTGACAGGTGAAGGTATATGAAAAGACAAAATTCAGTTACAAACTCCTACTAAAAAATTAACATGGTTATATATTTTGAAATTAAATTTAACCGTTAGATTCTATGTTCTTTTTGTTCTTAACATG